>CM076412.1:2564823-2577323 GCA_038363315.1 Mugilogobius chulae
CGACAGACACAGAGGGAAACGGAGGGACAGTTTGAGTCACAAACATCTGAAAAGACGACACAAAGTTCAGCCGAAAGTCTCTGCCTGCGCTGCGTTCACGTGTGTCGGGAAAATACACAAAACGGCAGCAAATATCGAAGTTTATCAGTCAGACCCACTCTAAAACTGAACTTACTATTGACACAGTCATGGTTCTACTTTAGATGAGCTTTAGTCCTGGTTTAGACCTGCTTTTGTCCTGGTTTAGACCTGCTTTTGTCCTGGTTTAGGCCTGCTTTTGCCCTGGTTTAGACCTGCTTTAGTCTGGTTTAGGCCTGCTTTAGACCTACTTTTGTCCTGGTTTAGACTTTTGTCCTGGTTTAGACCTGCTTTAGTCCTGGTTTAGACCTGCTTTTGTCCTGGTTTAGGCCTGCTTTAGTCTGGTTTAGACCTGCTTTAGTCCTGGTTTAAACCTGTTTTTGTTTAATTTTGCTTTAGTCTTGGTTCAAACCTGCTTCAGTGGTTTAGATCTGCTTTAGTCCTGCTTTAGACCTACTTTTGTCCTGGTTTAGACCTGCTTTTGTCCTGGTTTAGGCCTGATTTTGTCCTGGTTTAGACCTAATTTTGTTTTTGTTTAATTCCGCTTTAGTCCTGGTTCAGACCTGCTATGGTCCTGGTTTAGTCCTGCTTCGGTCTTGCTTTAGTCCTGCTTTAGACCTACTTTTGTCCTGGTTTAGACCTACTTTTGACCTGTTATAGGCCAACTTTTGTCTTTGTTTAGATCTGTTTAGTTCTGGTCCTTTTTTGCCTCTGCTTTAGTACTGATTTAGACCTGCTTTAGACCTGGTTTAGACCCGCTTTCGTCCTGGTTTAGACCTGCTATGGTCCTGGTTTAGACCTGTTTAGACCTGCTATGGGTCCTGGTTTAGACCTGCTTTAGTCCTGGTTCAGACCTGCTTTAGTCCTGGTTTAGACCTGCTATGGTCCTGGTTTAGACCTGCTTTAATCCTGGTTCAGACCTGCTTTAGTCCTGGTTTAGACCTGCTATGGTCCTGGTTTAGACCTGCTATGGTCCTGGTTTAGACCTGTTTTTGTTTTTGTTTAATTCCGCTTTAGTCTTGGTTAGATCTATATGGTCCTGGTTTAGATCTGCTTTAGCCCTGCTTTAGTCTTGCTTTAGTCCTGCTTTAGACCTTTGACCTGGTTTAGACCTACTTTTGACCTGGTTTAGGCCTACTTTTGTCTTTGTTTAGATCTGTTTAGTTCTGGTCCTTTTTTGACTCTGCTTTAGTACTGATTTAGACCTGCTTTTGTTGTTCTTTAGACCTGGTTTAGACCCGCTTTCGTCCTGGTTTAGACCTGCTTTTGTCCTTGTTTAGATCAGCTTTAGTCCTAGTTTAGACCTGCCTTTTGTTGTTCTTTAGACCTGGTTTAGACCCACTTAATCCAGGTGCTTTAGTCCTAATTTAGATGCGTTCATGTGTCGTCGGGAAAATGCACAACTGGAGATGGATAAACAGCAGCAAAAAACTTTATCAAACTTTATCAGTCAAATTCATTCTAAATACTGGACAAAGTCACATCTGTGAAAACTAAATTAACTAGCGTACTTTCTCGCTGTGTAATGGACTCATTGCAAAGTGATTCAGAGACTGAATAAAATTAAATTATACCTAAAGACAATAAAAACATAAATCCCTCACTCTCTCGTCTGACGTCAGAAGAACATGTTGTGTTCAGGATATTTGTGAAGAATGAAGAATGTGGCCGACAGGAAGTCATTACTCTCTCTTCCTCCTCACTTCCTCTAAACTTGTCTTTTGTTCAACAAAGTGGCACCAGGCCAGGTTTACACAACTACTGTTTAGACCTGGTTTAGTCCTGGTTTAGTCCTGCTTTGGTCCTACTGTTCTCTTGCTTTAGTTTAGACCCACTTTAGTCGTGGATTAGACCTGTGACGTGAGTCCTTCACTCACGTCACATTCAAATCATCTTTTGCTTCGCTCATTGATTCTGTAGAAATCCACAATGTTTTTCAGTTCCACATGATGTTTCTTCCATATTTTTCTATGTATTTTTTGTCATAAACAGCCATTTTGGTTTTCATGCAGGAGACGATACATGTCCCTGATTGGCTAATTAATCAGTCAATCACCTGAAATTCAAAAGTCAGACACGGTGGATTTTCCAGACAAGTTCTGTGTAACATTTTGACCAAAAGTCGACTTGAATAAGAACATGTTTTTGTTATTTAGATTTCTTTACTACACTAAATACACAAAAATATGCTTTCTTACTTTGAACAAGCTTGTTTGGCCACAAAATAGTAACTTGGTCTAGAGCAGTGGTTCTCAAAGTGGGGTCGAGACTCTTTGGGGGGGTCGCAAAGCAAAATCTGGGGTGATGATTGAAGATGTAATTTTACAATTATGACTTGATTTTTAATCTGTTTTTATAACTTTAGCATCAGGTGTGGATAAACAAATAATTCCTCTATAGAAAACTTTTTTGGGGGTGTTATTTTTCACACTATGGCATAATTTTTTTCCCCACTCTGAATGTCTCAAAGTATGGTTTTACGTGTCTACATCTACTGAATTGTGTTGTTGATGTTTCACCTCCAGAAAGTTACACAGTGCACCTTTAATATTGAAAAATGCAAATATAACATATTATACAAAACATATGCATACACCACCTCAAATGTTTGCATCTTTAGAGTCTGTGTGAGAGAAAAACATCAGCTGTGTCGAGTTTTTTATTCCCTCAAACTTGTTTTGCACATGAACAACGACTAGTTAAATCTGGTCTAATATCCCCAAGAGTATCTGGCTGCAGACCTGTATGAGGAGTCCCCTCGTCACGTGACCTGTACCAGGAGGGCCCTCGTTATGTGACTTGTATCCAGGCTTACTTTTTATCGATCAAGTTCCACTTTGTACTATTTTTTTTCAAGAGTGTCTGTCTGCAGACCTCCGTCAGGAGGCACCTATACAGAGAGGAAGTAAAGCAAACAAACCTCATTTTGAGACGTTTGAAATTGCAGCCAGACAAGACACTTTTGCATCGATCAAGTATCGGTTTCGATGAGAACCGATAACTTTCACAGTTGGACATAAATCTTGTTTTGAGTAAGTTTTGACTGTCTAAACTGACCTGTAAAAATCAATATCAACACAAAGTTATTATTTTCACAACAAAACAACTTTTGTAACTGGCCCTGGAGCGGGTCCGGAGTGACAGTCATCATTAAGTTTAGGAGAACGGGTAAAGTTAGGAACAGGGTTAGGGTAATGGGTAAGTTTAGGAAAAAGGTTTGGATAAAGGTCAAGATAAAAAAATAAAAAAAACAACATTCACGCCTTAGCAAATAAACTCATCACTATGGCAACCAGCTCATGTCTGTCCCTACGGCGCATACCGTCTACTACCCGCGTTTGTGATTTGTTAACATCGTTAAACGGTTTTCTTCAACATTATGCAGGACGCAAATGTTCTAAGTGCATAGCGCCACATACTGTCCTGTGGCATACATAATATGGGCGAACATCCGGTCCTTAGGGCCCTCCTGTACAGGTCTCACGTGACGAGGGGACTCCTGGTACAGGTCTGCAGCCAGATGCCTCAATATGTCTGATGCAGTGGGGTAAACAGGCAGCGCTAAAATCTGAAATATACAAATGTTATGTTTGCATATTGTTATGACTGCTTTTTGGGAGTTGCAGCTGAAAATATTGAGGCCAACAGATCTAATGGGATGCTCCAAAAATATTAGCGAATTAAATTTTTGTCAATATTGCCCACTTCTAATATTTAGAGAAGGTTTATTCACAGATTAGCTAAGAGTTTTTATAAATACAGAATAATCCAGTGATAATCGTCTCAGACACGGCTCAGACTTTACAGTAAATGTAAACTCAGAGATAAGAGTTTGATCTGTTTACACCCAAACTGAACCAGGCCAGACCCGTGCTAAAACAGAAGAGACACTTCACTGTGACAAACGAACGACGACACGATTTATGGCTCAGACGTTTGAAGCACATTACATTTGAGGGCGGCTTGTTTTCCAGAAGTGCCTCGGTTCATTTTGTGTGATCAGCTGATGGGGTCACGACCTCTGCGTTACCGTGGAAACAGCCCCAAGGTCACCCCCAAAAAACAGGACGTGAGGTCGCCCACCAGACTTCCAGCACATCGAGTTTAACTAAAGGTAAAAGTGCAGATACTAGGACTGAACACGTTTTATTTCACATTATATTAGTAAAACCATAACAAAACCACAAGTAGAAGTACCCTTTCAATATTCACATAATTTGACTCTATTTTTCGGTACATTTTAAACATTTACTTGTGTATATTTCTAAATTTGTAGCTGCATTGCATTGTCCGGTCTGATTATTTGAGAAAACATGGAATGCCGTTTAATGCTGTACTTAGTTGAAATAATAAAGTTACAAAATGCAAAACTGCTGCTAATGCGCCCAAAGGGAATTTTTTGTTGAAAATCTAGAGAATCCATTTGGAGAATCACCCGCCATGTAGTTAAAAAACCGTCAACACAAAGAAACCAATCACAGTGCAGCTTTGAACTAAAACAAACACGACGGAGCCAGTAGACGTACATTAATATTTTAGTGGAATAATGGGCTATTTTTATTTGTCAAATTTCTTGTCAAAGCCTATCCTGTCAGATCGTAGAAGCTAAGCAGGTTGGGCCTGGGCAGTACCTGGATGGGATGAACAAAGGAGAAACTGTTGTTGTGTCCTAACCCTAACCCTAACACCAAGACTTTTCCGAGACCAAAAAGTCCTGAGACTGAGACAAGATCAAGACTTTTTTAGGTTGAGACCGAGACAAAACCAAAACCGTTGTCCATCGAAACCAAATCAAGACCGTCTTCATAATTTTTATATATACATTTATCAGTGTCTACATGATCTTATTGTGAAGTGCTTGTTGCAAGTTGTGCCTGGGACAGGTCACTGCACTGGAGCCATGAAGTTTGGCAGTGTGGTCTCGATGTCTGAAACAAGACATGCATCCAGTCCAAGACCAAGTCCAAGATAAGACCAAGTAAATGGTCTAGTTGGTGAATGATCTCTATTTATACAGCACTTTTCTACCTTTCCAGAAACTCAAAACGCTTTACAATCTAGTAGTCACCCAGTGTGACAGACAACTGTGAGTTAAGTGTCTTGCCCAAGGGCACAATGAAAATCCAATGTAGCACCTGGTGTTCCAGAGGTTTGAGACAAGACCAAGATCTTAAAAAAGCGATCGTGAGACCTGTCTTAAGACCAAGACCGGGCTCAACTACAACTACACTCATATGGAGTGAATGAATATTGCAAGATGTGAAATGTCTTTGGGTGTCATGAGAAGCGTTGTATAAATCCAATGCTTTATTACTATTACTTTGATTGTTAAAATATAAAATCACAGAGGAAATGTGTGCATTTGTTGGACAGAAATTATGTCTGTGCTTTTCCCTCAACTGAATTTAACAAAAAAACAAGTACTTGACTACTTTCAACCAATACAATAAAAATATCCACAATCACTTTTAGTCCCCCCCCCCCATCTATCTGGATTGTATAACTTAATTCAGTGATACAAACATCAGTTTGAGCCATGTTAATGATAAATATTGAGCACATGTAGCATCATAAGACTAAAAACATGCTGTGACGTTTACTTCGTCAGCTGCACTGTTCACATACAAGCTTATTCAGTTAAAACACAACTCATATTTCTAGCGCTGCTCATTTCCCTGCAGGAAGTACAACAAACTCCAGCAGACTTGCCAAACTTCCAGCTCAGATGATGGACTAGTAACTGTTCATGAATCATGATGGTGTCTATTGTTCCCAAACACATTACATCTCCATGAGACACGCTGCACCTGCTCATTCTGACCTCGGCTTTTACACAACACCGCCACAGAGCAGCTCATTGGTCCAAACGCGGGGTCAGAGGTCACCACCCGGGACAGGGAGGGGTCACCGAGAGGGCGGGGCTTCAGCTGTGAGGTTCCCACTGGGATTAAACCAGGAACAAACTAATATTTATCTAATAAGCAGCGCCGCGCAGACAAAGGGACACATTTATCTGAGCGACGCAGGCCTAATGCGCTCGGCAGACTGGAAAACATGAGCTTTACATGGAGTTTTCTGACGTGTTCCCAAGAGTCAGATGCCCTCCCATCCTCCCAGTGCAGACAATTAACATAATCAAGTGTTTCAGCCTTAATTAACTTGACAACAAGTTTATAAAATACAGTGTTTTGCAGTTTCATGCTGAACAACAATATTGTACAAGAGATCATAACCACAAATGTTCAGTGAAATATTAATATGTGTTTTACTAAAATACAGTTACAGACAAACTACTTAAATTACCATAATTTTCAGATTATAAACTCTGTGGCTTATACAATAATTATAGATTCTTATAAACAATAGTCAGAATCATAAACAAGAGCAGCCAATAGGTAATTGTTTCACTCTTTTTATTTAGCTTATATTCAGGTGCGATCATAGTGCAAACAATACGGTAGAGAGACATTTCTCCTGGTTTACTCAAATTATTGTAAGATAAAAAATAAGTTTTTTATAACATCCTCAAAATAAATGGGTATTTGATCTGTAAAAACATCCAAATGCCACATCAGAAAAACTGACAAAGACAGGATAACTTTTTTGTCTTATTTTGTTAGTTAAGGGGTTAATGTATTTTTTGTTTGTTTGTTTGTTTATTTTAACACACAGTGCTTTTCAACCAACCTGTGAGTTTTCTTTTCTTTTGTTCCCTGCATGTTTTTGCATGTTCTCCCTGTGTCACTACAAAAACATGCATGTTTAGGTTAATTGGGCATTATTCTGTAAATCTCCCCGTGAATGAATGAGAGAGTGAATGGTTGTCTGTTTCTAACTCTGCGACGAGTTGGCCACTGGGTGTTTCCCGCCTAAGGCCCAAAAATACAGTGTTTTGCAGTTTCATGCTGAATAACAATATTGTACAAGAGATCAATTTCTTTCAAATGTTGTTCACAAATCTGTCCAAATCTGTGTTAGTGAGCACTTTTCTTTTGATTGAGATAATCCATTCCACTTGGTGCACCTTTTAATATTAAGGATCTGGACACCCTCTCCACGTCACTCTCTGGGATCAAGATCCTAGACGAGTCGCTTCCCTCTGGACTCTACAGACTTAAACTCTAAATATCTGGACTCAGATATAGCCTGTCTGTCCATGTGAGTGGATCACTCCTTTACTGTGGTTCTCCTCCAGGTTTCTCATTTTGGTTTGTTTTTCCTTGTCAAGAGGGAGGGTCTAAGGACAGGAGATGCTCTACAATTATTCATTTGCTTGTTTACTGTTAAACAATCGGCTTTGACATTCTTGACTGGTGTATTGGATTTGACTAGGTATTGATTCAAACCGAGTATCGAACGGTGGGATTTACAGATGTGATGACAGCAGGCCTGCTCACAGAAAAAAAAAAAAAAAACACATTTTAAAACAGAAAAACAGCAAACAAGTGCAGGTCCTAGCAGTAATCGATTTCTTCTATTCAGACAACTTTTTAGTGAGATGTACTGTATTTACCTTTTTGACATGTTTTGGCTGCTAGCTGCGAGCCATCTTCAGCCATCTTGGACGCTTCTGAAGATGGCTTGCAGCTAGCAGCCGAAGCATGTCAAAAAGGTAAATACAGTACATCTCACTAAAAAGTTGTCTGAATAGAAGAAATCGATTACTGCCAATACTATTGAAGACAAGATGAACATCGTAAAAGAAGTGCAGGTCCTGTAGCTGAGGTTACTGAATCACTTTCAACAGAATTGACGACAATTTCTTTTTTGAAGAAAGAGCAAGACGAAGCGCTTTGTACATCCGTGAACGTGAAAGATGTTTGTGCATTTCTTCAACTGGATTTGACAAAAGCCTTATTCATGATTATGTAGCTACTGTGATTGACTAAAACAGTGAAGTTTTTCAACCTTTTTTATCTGAAGAGCTACTTTTGCAAAGCAAAATTGGCGAAGACCTACTCAGGGTTCCCACTCATATCCCAAGAACATTTTCCAGGACATTTCCAGGACATTTGCAACAAGGATTTTATGTAATCACGACATCTACATCACCAAAATTTTGCCTGTTTTGCCAAGTTTGTGACAGCCCAATAATCCACATTTATGACAATTAAAGTATATAAAACCGTCGTGTGGCCAGTTCTCAAACAAAATTTGATTTTGTCAGACGGGGCAATTTGCAAAGCTGCAGTTTGCTTTGATAGTCTTTTTTTTAGGTGAAAAACATAAGTGGGGGGTCTGGGGGTCCTCCCCCTGAGGTTTTTGAAAATTGAAGTCAATTTTGGTGCAACCTGATGCATTTTACTTTATTTTTTAGAAAAAAAATCATGTTTTTTGACACTTTTTACCTCAGGCCTTTGAACTAAAATCAAACTACTGTTGATCTTATTTTGTAAAAATGTATACCTCCAATTAAAACATTTGGATAAACAGCCAAGTGAAAAAATTATAAATTAAATTTTGGATGTAAGTTTTTGCAATCTGGGTTTGCAAATCCTATACTTTTTAGCAGTTTTACATTAGTACAAAGGCATTTTTTTATTATTATTACTATGTTTGTACATTGCAAAAATCTGGTTTATTTGTTTGTGCACTGTTATACATTTTATTATTGAGCCAAAAAATTTTCCAGAAAAACATTATATTTTCCATGACATTTGGCTGTTTTTCTCATTTTCCATGTGTTTTCCATGACTGGAAATTGAGCTAATCATTTTCCAGATTTTCCAGGTTTTCCAGGACGCGTGGGAACCCTGCCTACTACTTTTACATCAGCGTTATAAAATAAAACCATGATGTTTGCTAAATTAACAATCTTGGAAAGTCCTCAGAGACGACTGTTGTTTTGAGCTGTACAAAATGTATTTGTTTGTGTCATGTCAATATGAAGCACAAATACTGCACAGGTTTGCCTAAGCCTGGCCACAATAAAAGGACCCCGTGTGATGTTAAAGCACACAACACAATGACACAGAAGAAGTTCACTCATGAGAAACGTGTAACTGTCCTGAATGTTCATCATGTTCATGTTTCTGTCTTAAACCGTCTCAGAACATCCAGCCTGTGTTTATGTTTCTGTTCAGAGCAGATAACAGCAAATCCTTCTGTTTTATCCAAATCTTGTTCAGTCCATGATTATAAAGTCTGGTTTGAAGAAATGGCTTTAAGGTTTTTTATTTGTGGGAAAAATGCATTTTGAGAAAACATCATGACATCACACACTAAACAGATTAAAAGATGAATTTAATAGTCAACTAAACACTTACTGTGCAAGAGACTTTAATTATCAAACAGATAAAAATAGCAGTACAGTAACTGGAGGATTTTGCATGTTACTGTAGAATTAGTTTCAGCAAAAGAAGAATCAGCTGTGATTAAACTTTCCCACGTTGGGAGGTTCTTTTATCATGTGTTTTCTCAATGTTGCAGCTTGATTGATCCTTACATTTTTGATTGAGGCTTAAGGCACTGCCGGAAAAGTTATTATTCTTATTGTCAGTTTGCTCTCTCAGTAAACAGACTTTCACATGGAAACAACTTTGGAAACATCATTTTCAAATCAGCTACTAAATGTGCTTTACTAGATTTAAGTCTAAAAATCTGATTTAAAATTTAAATTTTTAGGCAAATGTTCAGTTCTGGATTTCACATCTATTATGTCGACAAAATTAATTAATACACTTTCTCTGTATGTTTCGTTTTTTGCAGATCTGCTATGTGCATTTATGTTTGTTTTTGCTCGTAAAATCCCTAATTTCTATAAGAAAATATGACAGGATGAAAAACTTGCATTTTTCTTACATTTGTGTGAGTAAACTTCAGCATAAGTTCACAGAGAAAGCTTTGAATGTATTGTTTTCTTCCCTGTTCACCTGTAGAGTCTCACCTTAGACTTCTCTGCAGATCAGAACTAAATTATCTGGTTTAAACATTCATATAATCTAAAAAATATCGTAATAGGTGCGGCTTTTCAGATGTAGTTTACGGCAATAAACAGTAATATAATGAGCTGAAGAAAAGCTCTGTCTGATTGGTTCATACTCTTAATCTAAACACAGAGTAATGTTTGTTTGCTTTGGAGATGAGTTTATGAGACTGATATGACACTTTTTATGACGTGTGCGCACTCTGGACTCTTCACAGGAAATTCAACTCACAAATACGATCTGTTTAACGGAGCAATAACGCTTCTGCAGCTGCTTTTGTGTAGAATTTAATCAACTCACAGTAGGTGAAACAACTGGGCCACGTCACAGGTCACATACAAGTGTTCAGCTGATAATGCTGTGACCTGACTGTACTCAAAAGAACCTTTTATTTCACACTGTTTAACTGTTTGACTGCTCTACTCACCGTTATGGGTCTACAGAGGTTCACTGCACATTCAGGGCTTTGTATTGTTAAGAATTGTGTTGATTTAAGGAAAGCTATAATCAATATTAACAGGGAAAAGTCAGAAATAACAACACACAGACAATCATTCACTCTCTCATTCATTCACTGGTGGAATTTGTTTAAGAAATGCGTGTTTTTGGAGGTGGGAGGAAGCTGTACCCAGAGAGAATCCACAGTAACACAGAGAGAACATGCAAACTCCACAAACAGAGATCATGAGATGTTGACTTACTAGCAAATGAAGGAATTTAATCCACGGTCTTCTGTTAGAAGCTCTAAACGCTCTGCTACTGTGAAGCCACACCTGTGCATGATAAAATAAAATGATCTATTATTTAGTATAAATATAAAGTTACAAAAACAAAGACTTATTATGTACAATAAGTTACTATTATAGCTTACTGTGCAGTACATGATGAATAAATAGTATCATGCGTCTAAGAAAACAAGGATTTACTTTTATGCCAGCTTGAAAGGCCTGTGTTGTTGTGTTTTTGTATGTATGCTTTGCAGTTCATGTTCAGAAGGGCGAGTGGCGGCGCATAAAAGCGCAGCAGCCTCGGAGAGTCACTCCTAACGTAATTTCATTGTACTCTGTTACAATGATAATAAATATCTCTGTTCTGTATTCCACTTTATTTGTATGTTAAAAGGCTGTTTCCACATAAAAAAAATCAATCAAGTAAAACACAACTCCAAGTGAAGAAAAAATAGGAACAATTATGCATAATATAAGACCTTTAACTATGCTTATCAAGGCTTACTTTGACCCTAAATGAGAAAATAGGTACAATGCTAATCAATAAACTCAAATAATATGTCAGGCCAAAACTGGACCGAACCAAAACCAGGACCAAGTTTAACAAGCAGAACTAAATTATAAATCAGAACTAAAGTAGGACTAAACGAAGACTAAGAGAGAACTAAACCACGAGTAAACTAGTCCAGAACCAAACTAGAACTAAGTCAAGACGAGGACTAAATCATGAGCAAACCAGGAATAAACTAGAACTAAACCAAGACTAAGAAAGACTAAAAACATGTCCATTATTGCCTCCCAGGACTTCCTGCAAAAGAGATTCTGAATCTCAGTTAAACTTTTCCGGTTAAATAAAGGTGATTAAATAAAATAAATAGGACTAAACCAAGACTAAGATGAAACCTTAGCAAACCAGACTAAACTAAAACTAAACCATGACAACTAAACCTTGAGTAAACCAGGAGAAAAGTATGAATAAACCAGGATTAAACTAGGACTAAACCAGGATTAAACCAGTCCAGGACTAAACCAAGACTAAGCCAGAACTAACCAAGACTAAGCCAGAACTAAACCAAGACTAAGCCAGGACTAAACCAAGACTAAGACTAAACCTTGAGTAAACAGGACTAAACGACGTCCAGGTCTGACTCTAACGCTGCAAACCTCACTGCGCTCTGACAATGGAACTTAACGGGACGCTGCCAGTGCGCATGCGCAGGGAACAATCCACCTCACTCCGCTGCGGGACGCTCGCCTCCGCTCTTTCCCTCAAGGTAAAACACTTTTTATCCATTTTAACCCTTTTTATTCTTTCTTTAACTCTCTCCACGGCTTTATGTAAGTGTCAGGAAAAGATCTGGACTGTTATAAAGTTAGCTTTATCCGCTTTTTCGTGTTTTAGCGCAGTTTGGTCAGGAGGCATCTCCAAAGTGAGCAGTGCGTTCCTCTCGCTTCTCTCTGCGCTCATCGCAAAGTGTCGCTTTTTTTTTCGTTCCTTTGACTCAGTTTGCAATGTAGTTTTTCATTTAATTCCACACAAACCTCGAAAATGTAGTTAAGTAAACGTACATTCAAGTTTTTGCCACGTTTTCAAATCACTTTTTTGAGCATATTTGAACCAGATGCGTAAAATTGGACATTTCTTTTCTCATTATTTAACTGTAGTCTTTTATTTTTGTAAAGATTTGACGTTTTGCGAATCCTGGTTCACTTTATATAACAGCTAGCTCGCTTTACGCATACATTTGTAGCTTTTTACGCACATATT
>CM076412.1:3227323-3325969 GCA_038363315.1 Mugilogobius chulae
CATGGTTCTGTAATCACCAAAGCCCAGTCTGATGTTTGTATATTCACTCTATGTAACTCTATAATGGCTCCAGGTCACACAATATACAGCTCTTTACAGGAGAACAGGCCAGGCAAAGAGAATATTTAACTCAAGTGTGGTGGTTGGAGAAATAAAAAGTAAAACCCACTAGAGCAGAATCATGGACAGTGACACAGTGCTGCTGGAACAAAGAATAAAGTTCATATGTTTTTCATGGTAAAATTATAAGTAAATATCAACATCCTTCCTGTTCATTATGACCTTGCTCTTTGCAGTAAACTTGCACCAGGACCTTTCTAAGTCAGAGGAGGCAGACACAGCTCCAGTGCAGTCTTCTGTTTGTGCTTATTGTTCTTTTGCCTGGGATCCAGAACCTACGTTTCTGTAATACTTTGCGAAGAATGGGTCTCATGACCATTCCCTCTGGTGCGTCTTAAATAAACACGACAATGGAGCTGCAACAAGTTAATCGAATAATCACAACTAATTGATTATTGAAATAACTGTCAACTAACTTAGTAATTGAATAACTTGTCTTTGTACATGTTCTAAACACTGGTTAAAGTGGGATTTAGGAGGTGGGGGAACTCTATTTTAGGGTCCTGCCATAAGCAGGATTTTGAACAAACCGAAATCCAAAAGGATTTGATTAAAAGTAAATAGTCTTTTTTTATATTGTCACTTATATATTTGCTATTGGAGGTTGCAGAGGAGAGAAATTCTCTGATATGTCTTGACATTGAGCAGCTGGAATCAGGCTACTCTTTAAAAAAAGGGAGGTCTGGGGAATTTTGAAAAAATCAATGCAATTTCCTGCATTTTGGTGAGTTTTAGATGTGATATTCTTATTATTTGATGTGACTTTACCATAATTAAAAAGACATGAGGCAATTAATAATAAAATAAAAATAGAGGCAACCAGAGACCAGATTAGGGAGGCCCCAACCCTGGATGCCTCCTTTAGCTCTGTAAAACTGTTTTAGGCACATGTGGTTTTAGGAGCATTATCAAATCTATCTATCTATCTTCCTCACAAAATAATACAAGACAATTTTCTATAATTTGGTGTACACAATCTATTGTAACCCACAATAGCTTGTGTACACTATAGCCTACTCAGCTCCTCTCTTCTCCTTGAGTCCCTCCTGCCCATGCATTGCTCCTGTCACTGCACCTGTCTCTGTCTTTGCTCCTGTCTCTGCTCCTGTCACTGCTTCTGCTCCTGCCTCTGCTCCTGTCTCTGTTCCTGCTCCTGTATCTACTCCTGTCACTGTTCCTGTCTCTGTCTCTGCTCCTGTCTCTGCTCCTGTCACTGCTCCTGTCTCTGTCTCTGCTCCTGTCTCTGTCTCCTCTCCTGTCTCTGCTCCTGTCACTGCTCCTGTCTCTGTCTCTGCTTCTGTCTCTGCTCCTGTCTCTGCTCCTGTTCCTGTCTCTGCTCCTGTCTCTGCTCCTGTCACTGCTCCTGCTCCTGTCTCTGTCTCTGCTCCTGTCTCTGTCTCTGCTCCTGTCTGCTCCTGCTCCTGTCTCTGCTCCTGTCTCTGTCTCTGCTCCTGTCACTGCTCCTGTCTCCTGTCTCTGCTCCTGTCACTGCTCCTGCTCCTGTCTCTGTCTCTGCTCCTGTCTCTGTCTCTGCTCCTGTCACTGCTCCTGCTCCTGTCTCTGCTCCTGTCTCTGTCACTGCTCCTGTCTCTGCTCCTGTCTCTGTCTCTGCTCCTGTCACTGCTCCTGCTCCTGCCCTTCTGCCCTCAGTGCTGGCTTTTACACATCTGTGCCAATTTATAAGTCAAGTTTTAGCGCGGTAAAACCACACGCGGTTATTTGGAAGCTTATATTGCTCTCTCCCGTTCGTGCGCACCGCGCTGTCGGACTTCCTCACATCCGAAACAGCACCAGCGGGAGGGGCTCGCTCTCCGCGGCCGAGTTGTCTCGAGGAACACGCGCGGTGATCGCATCGTCGTTTACGTCGCCTTTAGTTTTGAGCTCCGTGTTGACATAGTTGAAGAGAAAAGTTATTAAAGTTTTGTTTTGGGGTCTTCCGTCCCGCTGTGAGATGAGCTCTGTCCTCTGACACAGAGCAGTTTCTCCGTGAGTGACATGACTGCCACTGGACTCTGCGCTGTGCAGCGAGGTGCGCGTGTAGTTCAGGACCAGTTGTTCATTTCGCTGTTGCCGCTGACTTAATCACTTATCAAATAGATCTAAGCTACAAATAAATGCAACTGCAACTCAAAACAACTGGAACTCCATCCTTTAATTACTATAATCATTTTGCATGTGTTTATTTTATTATAACAATGTTATTTTTAATGAAATTTAAATATGTATTTTTTTGGAGGTCATTGAAGGTGCCGGAACGCCGTTCCTGACCGTTCCGGCCCACTTTAACCCCTGGTTCTAAACATCCATGAGCTGTGGAAAAGCTTCAGACTGAACAGAAATTACTACCTTTTCAGGCACTCAAAGCACTTTACAATCAAGTAGCCACTCACCCAGTGTAACAGACACTGAGGTATTGTGGTTTAAGTGTCAAGAACACAATGATAATGCACTCTTGTCGTCCCACTGTGGCACCTGGTGTTCCAGCGGTCTCCCATCCAAATACTAACCAGGCTCTAACTTGCTTAGCTTCTGAGATCTGACAGGATCAGGCTTTGACAAGCAGGTATGGCCACAATATTCAGCTAAATTGAGGGTTTTTGAAATAAAATATACAGTAGTCTGTCTGATCCTAGTGTTGTCATGATGCTGTGTTTTGAGCTGAATGACA
This sequence comes from Mugilogobius chulae, assembly GCA_038363315.1. Lineage (NCBI taxonomy): Eukaryota > Metazoa > Chordata > Actinopteri > Gobiiformes > Gobiidae > Mugilogobius > Mugilogobius chulae. The sequence continues at coordinate 3,230,112 of CM076412.1, forward strand.
CTTTCAGCTCAAAACACAAATACGTTCTACATTTTGGTTTTAAAGTAGCTTTGATAAGGCTCAGGATTACTCTAAAACTTCTCAGAAAATATTACATTTGCTCCTGTTTATATTATTTTTAAGTATCAATACTTGTTGAAACAAGGATCTAGTTTCAATGCCAGTTTGAGTATTGATCAATATTTTATTTTCGATACTTAAAATCCACCACTCCAGGACGTCCTCAAGTGACATTATTTCAGCTCAAATTAGGCAAAGATGACTTGTGCGTTCTAAGCAACTAATCGATTAATCTAAAACATAATCGCCCAAAATATTTGCTAGTTGCAGCCCTACTCTACAACAAACATTTTGATTCACTCATTCAGCTGAAGCCAGTATTTTGCAGTCCCTCATGTTATTTTCTTTTTTCCTCAAACGCAGTCACTTTGGTGCTCTTTCCTCTCTCTTCTTTAGCACACATGATGCCTGTATATTTGACGTGCTGATTAGAGCCTCAAGATAGAATTTGCACAAAAACTGATCCAAAATGATGCTACAGCACACAGAGAAGAGTGCAAAACCACAATGAGATTAACACTGCTCAGTCTGTAAGATCATAAAACTAAAGAACTCAACACAGCAGACAAAATCATAACTACACAACATGAGAACTTGCACATGAGCTTTACAGATTCAGAGTATTATAATGTCTGTAAAAATGCATCCTTTCCTTTCCCTCCTTCACATGTGTCCTCTCTGTTCCCGTGCGTCAGGTGGCGGAGCTGGAGACACAGCTGGGACGTCCTGCTCAGTCTGGGACAGAGGAGCTGAGTCGATCTCTGGAGGAACTGGAGGCTCTGCTCAGCGCCAAGAACCAGGTCACTGCTCACACTCTTTATGTAATCACTCTTTCTTTGGCTTTCTTTGGGTTCAACACTTTCAGTGTAGAAAATGGTTTCTTACTTATACAGCAGAACTATTGTACCTATTACTAAAACACAAGTAAGATTATACAGTGTGTTGTCATTATAATTAACTTTTTGACACATTCATACACATAGATACATTTCAACTCTGTATCAGTTGTTGTATAAAATAAAATATCAGATTAAATTCTCCAGGATTAAGTTTATTGTGTCTATATTGGTCAGATATAGACTTCTCTTCTTTATGTTGATGATATTAAAAAACTACACTTGTGGTAAAAAAAAAAAATGTCCTTTAAAGGGGCACTGTGTAAGATTGAGAGGAATTTTAATGATCACTTATAGTCCACAAACATTTAAATCATATTTATTCTTTACAACATGAATACTTAAGAGAGCACTGTTAACCAATCCACATTAATTGTGATACATTTATATGTATTTGAAATGCTTTATTACGGCCGGAATGTGAATATTGACGCTAGATGTCAGCATGCTAATAGGCAAAATGCACTGGAAATGCTGCCCCTGGTGTTCAAAAGTGGACATTACTTGGATCACTTTATTTATTTATTTTTTCTTACACAGTGCCCCTTTAAACTGTTTGTTCATGTTAATAGGTTGCGTTCACATTGCAGAATTTGATGTTGTAAGTCCAAATAGTGAGCAAAAGCTCGGCTAAACTTTCTCCCAAGTTTGTAATAATGCTGCGTTCCAGGCAACTGGAAACTGGGATATTTCCCAGTTTTAAAAAAACTGAATCTGAATGGTGTGGAGGACTAAAAATGACTTAAATAAATAAAAATAAATGTGAAAATAAAAAAATTAATATTTAAATACCAAAATAAATAAATAAATACAATTATTAAACAAATAAATATATATATATATATACACTGTGTATTTTTAATACACAAACATGAACTATTTTAATTTGTGATTCATGTAAATATTTTTTTTTACTTGTCAATTATTCTATGGTAGTAAAAAAAAACATTTATTCTTGCTTTTTATATGCGTCTATCGCCACATATAATAAAAAGCTTATGACGATAATGGACGTCCGTGGCATACGGTTGACCTCGCAATGACGAATATTTTTGTCATTGGCAGGGAAAGAGTTAATATTAATCAAAAATCATCATCTGGAGGGCTGCATTTGGCCCCCGGGCTGCCAGTTTGAGATACCTCATGTAGACACTGATAAATGTAAAAATCACAAAGATGGTCTTGATTTGGCCACGATCTTGGTCTTGTCTCGGTCTTGACCCTCAGTGGTCTTGTCTTGTCTCGGTTTCGGGACACTGTGGCCTTGGAGAGGTCTTGGTCTGGATTAGTGTGGTCTTAACTACTGCACTATTGCTACAGATAACTAGACCCATTAACCAGGGCTGGACGATATGGCAAAAAAATTGTCTATTTTTTTTAAGTATCTGATTTTTCTGAAAGTTCCTACTTCAGTGTCAGTGGCTAAATCCAGCTGTCAAATGCTGTCTTGTTGACAGATTTTCAGAGGGAAACAAGTGACCAAGCCTTTAAAAATGAATCCCAAAACAAGCAACAAAACATAATTTAAGATAATAATAATAATAAGTTGAACATTATGTGATGCTTCTAAACAACTATTAATATTTTTTGTCATATTTTAATAGTTTTTCTAACATTAACAACTTGCTAAGAATCCATGTTTCAGTCACAATGGATATATGAAGATAAGCTATTATCTTAAGTTCGGGAGCAGGACCACACCTCTCCTACGTCCCTTCCGGTGGCTACGCTCTTTAGCCACCCTGGCTACACACTCACACCCTACCATTTGTGTCTCAATGCCCCTCCCACCCTTCCTCTTTTCATTATTCTATTATTCTCTCACTATTCTCTATCTCCTGAGGGGTTTCGAGGCCCGGGAGCCTGCAGCCAGCCCTTGAAGGAAGCCCCAAACCGGCAATAACGTCTCTGTTTTGTTTGTGCTTACATCTATTCAATAAAGTTCTCGCTTACAAGTTCTTAGAGTGTGGTCCTTGCTAGTGAAATTTATATAGATCAAACTTGAAAAATGCTAAAATTCACCTGTTTTGTGACTTGAACATGCAGCCCAAAAAACCACAACCTTCAAAATGTATAAAAGACTTAAAAAAAAGATCATGGGAAATCACAATATGACAATTTCATGAAAAAGCAGATTGTCACAGAGATGAGCTCACAATTTGTTTTTTTATCACAATATTACCCAGCCCATTAACCTTATGGATTACAGCAAAAACCTGCATTTAAACTGGTGATTTCATCTGCCCTCCACCTCATTAAAACAACACTGGCCTGTAGAAACTGTAATGTCACGTGAACACAACCTATTTGTTTTTATGTTCACTGAACCATTTCTTTTATTCCTTCCTCATTGAAATTCATTTATCACATTTGTCATGTCCCACACACACTTTTACATAATAATTCATGTTGTTCTGACTGAATCAGGCCAGTACAAACAGACTCACAGGACTCTCGTGTTTATATTAAGAGCAGAGCAGAGCAGCAGCCACTAAACTACAGACTAAACCAGTATCTGCATTAAACATTTGAGTGTTTCCTGGTGTAAAAACTGAGTGTGTTTGTTCTGCTGCTCTGAGTGTATTTTTAGTCTGTTTTATCTTCAGACGCTTCTGTCGTTTCTGTGATGTGCAGGAGATAAACTGAGACAGATCAGTCGTGCAAAACTACTCACACACGACACGCCACGAGACAAACGATAAGTCCACCTGCACAGTTTAATTATGTAGTTAAAATGACAAGTTTGACTGAAACTAAATCATTCAGATTAGCTACGAATTGTCGGTTCTGGCGTCTCAGCATTGGAGTTTGTTTGTTCTATGGCAGGCAGGTCCTCTTTCAAATTAACCACTGCCGTTTGTTCATTACTGGATGTTACGTATGTACTGTGACCAACACATCTGTTGTTGTCGGGAAGTACAGCGTAAACATGGACGTGATTGTTGCCGTTTACAACGACTGAAATTATACAACTTGGAATGCACCGATCCAGCTTTTTCTGTTCCGATACCGATTCCAATATTTTTGGCTTGAAGTATCTGCCAATACCCGATATCAACCGATACTAGCGTAAGAACTGAAGTACCTTATTTTTCTTATCAAAACATAAGACATTTGGTCATATAGTGTTTTATAGAGCAAGTCACAACTTAACAACTTAATCTGAATAAATGCCAGTAAATTAGTTTCATTATGCCCAATTAAAGGTACAACAATCGTATCGGCTGAACCGATACCATGGAGCCGATACCCGATCGAGCAACATTTCCTGGATCGGCACCGATATCCGATCCCAGTATCGGATCGGTGCATCACTAATACCGGCTGAAACATCAGGCTAGAGCGACACCATCACATTTTTGATGTGTAACTTAGTTACTGTGGAAAATACAGAAATGTTGCTTATTGTGTGAAATAAAGTTCCTCAGAGACACAGATCAGCAGCTGAAACAGGGCACAATATCTTTTCTGTTGCTGACTTTACATAATTTGACGCTGTTTAAGCACCTCATTTGTTGTTTGCCTTTGTTTAAATGCTAATAATAAAATATAAAATTGTATTTTTGATCGATGTTGCAATAATACACAGAAGTAATCCTAAAGTAATGCTGCATTCATGTGGTCCTCGGGTGCTTGTGTTTCCGAGATGAGAGGTTGACGTTCCAACCTAGTTTGCTTTCATGTGAAAGTTGGGATTTTGTTGTTAACCATAATAAATAAATGACACAGCACTTTTAACAGAGGTTAATAGACCTAACAGTGAGATCTGATGCTAGCCTGTCCAAAAACTAACGTTAAAGGTTGTTAGTATTTATTTTCTAACTGATTTTCATCAGTCTCCATGTGTCAGTGACGTCAGGTGCTGAGCTCGGGCAGCTCCGTTGTCCCGAGTTTCCGAGCAGTTGTTCCGAGCTGCTTGAGCGTTCATGTGCATTTTTCAACTCGGAACAACATTTTTCCGAGTTCCCGAGGACCACATGAACGCGGCAGAAGTTACTTTCTTGAGGCAGTAACTAAGTACTGTAACAATTTTTTTTTTTTTTTAAGTAATGAGTTACTAATTACTTTTTCAATACTTTTCCCCCAACACTGCTTGCAACCAAAACAATGAATACATGTAGATTTACTCATGATCCAAACGATTTGTGAGAGTGAGGAAGTAGTTGGATTGATTTAAAACCACTTCCTGTTTTGCAGTGTGAAATCAGCTTTAAAATAGTTATAGCTCCTAAACTCTTCAGCTCAAGTGCAGCTATTTTGTTTCATTAGCATAACATCAGCCCCACATCCATCTTCCACTTTCACTTTCCCTCTCCTCATTTGTCCAAGGTCATCTCTCCATCCTCTCTTTCCATCTGTCTCTCTCTCACCACTCCTCTCTATCCATCCTTTCTCTCTTTTTCTCCATCTCTCTCCTCTCTCTCTTCTCTCATCCTCTTTCCTTCTCTCTCACCCCTCTTTCCCTCTCTTCTCTCTCTCCCTCTTTCTCTTTCTCCCTCTCTCTCTTTCTCCCTCTTTCTCTCTCATTCTTCTCTCTCTCTCATTCTCTTTCTTTTCTCTCTCTCATCTCCCCCCTCCCTCTCTCTCTTGTTCTCTCTCTCTCTCTCTCCCTCTTCTCTCTCTCTCCTCTCCCTCCCTCCCTCTCTCACCATTTCTCTTCTCTCTCCTCCCTCACTCTCTCTCTCTTCTCTCCCCCCTCCTCTCTCTCTCCCCCTTTCTTGCTCTCACCTCCCCTCTCTCTCTCCTTCTCCGTCCCTCTCTCTCTCTCCCTCCCTCCCTCCCTCTCTCTCACTCACTCTTCTTTCTCACTCTCTCTCCCCTCTCTCTCTCGTCTCCCCCCCCACTCTCTCTCTCTTCTCTCTCTCTCTCTCCTCTCTTGTCTCTCTCTCCTCTCTTGTCTCTCTCTCTTCTCTTCTCTCTCTCTCTCTCTCTCTCTCTCTTCTCTCCTCTCTCTCGTGCCCTAAAACTACTTCAAAGTGTCTCAAAATCTCATCTGGCCCCTGTCCCGCCGCCGAATGAGAAATGGACAAGCTCAACCAGAGTCACACGAGGACGGGGCGGTGATGGAGGGAGAGAGTGAAGGGGTGTTGAGGAAAAAGAGAGAGAAGAGAAGGAGGAGATGTGATCTGATTGAAGTGTGTGTGTTTTTTTCTGTTGCAGGAGATTCACAGCCTGCAGAGCAAGAAGAGCGACGTGAGCGAGCTGGAGAAGGAGAGAGAGGAGGCCATGCACAGACTACAGGTGAGAGAGGGGGGGGGGGTGAAGAGAGAGAGAAGAGAGAGAGAGGAGAGAGAGGGGTGGAGTGTAGAGAGAGAGAAAAAGAGAGGGGGAGAGAAGAGAGAGAGGGATGGAGAGAGATGGGGGTGAGAGAGAGAGAAGAGAAAGAGAGGCACAGAGAGAGAGAAAGAAGAGAGAGGGGGAGAGAGAGACGAGAAGACGGTGAGAGAAACACAGAGAAAAAGAGGGAGGGAGGTAGAGAGAGAGAAAGAGAGTGAGGAGAGAGAGAAAGAGAGAGAGATGATGGAGGGAGACAGAGAGAGGAGGGGGAGAGAGGAAGTGAGAAACAGAGAGAAGAGAAAGCGAAAGACAGGGAGAAAGAGAGGAGAAGACAGAGAGAGGGAGGTAGAGAGAGAGAAAGAGTGAGAGGAGAAAGAGAAAGAAGAGAGAGAGATGGAGGGAGACAGAGAGTAGGGGAGAGAAAAGGAGAGGTAGGTGAGAGTGGGAGGGATAAAAGAAAGAGAGAGGAGGGATGGAGAAAGAGAGAGATGATAGGGGAAAGAAGAGAAAAAGAGGGAGGGATGGAGATAGAGAAAGAAAAAGACGGAGAGAGAGAAAAGAGAAAGAGGGGAGAAGGAGAGGAGAAAGATGGAGAGAGAAGAGAAAGTGAAAGAAAGAGGAGAAAGAGAGAGGAGAGGGAGCGAGAGACAGAGAGAAAGGGGAAAAGAGAAAGCTGGAGAGAGAAGAGAAAGCAAAATAAAGGGGAGAAAGAGAGAGGAGAGAGAGAGTAAGAAAGAGAGGAAGAGATAAAAGAGAAAGTGAAAGAAAGAAGAGAAAGAGAGAGGAGAGAGAAGTGGGTGCAGAATGCAAATTACACACAGAGTTTTGCTACATTTTCTGTATTTTAAACATTTTAACAAGTTACAAACAAACAAACAAACTGGGGCGTGTAACTTCAACAACCTGCCTCCTGATTGGCTCTGTGTGTGTCCTTAAATACAAACGTCCAAACTTGTCGACAAACTGCAAAACTTCCAGCCCCGAGTCTTCATTTTGGCTGGAGCTGATCCGGGCCATCTGTCGCTCCGCTGTGTCTGAACCTGAACTCAAGTCTGGCCCCAGATCCTCCGATTCTCAGGAGCGAATCAGACCAATGAGGCGGACACTTAGAGGAGAAAATAAATTGCATTGAATCTCCATCTCAAACAGGTGAACACAGCTGATACATAATGCATGATGTGAGCTTATCATCTGCAGTCGCTGTAGATTCAGGGTCGACACTTCGTCCTTGTGCCTGTGATACATTCATTAGGCGGCCTCAGACGCAGTGTCCAGGAACTTTCTGCAAACTTATAATATTATGCTAGCAGCTAATCAGACGCTTGGTGAGGTTTTTGAGACGCTCCGCCTGCATGTACGGACTTTAAAGTTCTGCTTCTCATCTACAAATCTTTATCAAAGTCCAGAGAACATAAATACAACTGTCTTAGAACTAAAGCCAGTCTTGGATGCATTGGACAAGCAAAGAGATTTTATCATTATAATTCATTGCCAATCAAAGTGTAGGTGTCTAACCACACTTGCAGTATTATGCATTTGTTTCAAGTGATTAGACCAGTGGGTTCCCCAAAGCATTGGGGTCATGATCGAGTAAATGTCTGTCAGTTGCGATTCAAAATAGTTAACTTCTGTACATATGACCATTTCCTGTTAGCGTTACCATTTAGACCACGTCACTTTAAAAACACGTCTTTAACATGTTTTCAGAGACATCCACCTCAATTCACTGTTCATCTTCTGAGAATTTTCTTTTTAGACTGATGAAGTGAAAACCTCATAGAAATGAACTGAACAGGAAATGCTCATAAGCACAGAAGTTGGCTATTTTGAATATAAACAAGTCAACTGACATTCTGTGCACAGAGCCAATTCTGGCTTAGTACAATGTAAACAAATGCATTTTAACCACGATTTTCAACTTGACCTCATTCCAGACATCTGGACTATTTTATTTTGCTGTGGGGTCACAAGTTGGTTACATGGTTATTTTGGGGTTGCATTCTTTTGCAATCAAATGATTAAATTGTGTCCCACAACTGTGGAACTCTGCATCAGTCGAAGAATTCAAATCCTCCACTGTGGAGCAACTTAACAAATCCTTATATTAACTTCTGTACTGATGATTGTCATAAACAATTTGAACTGTTTATTTTTTATATATTGCCAATGCCCTTGAAGTCATGGCATTTAATAAAATTTAAAAAAAAAAGTTGGAAACCCCTGGATTAGACTATTGCACATGTGTCAAACATAAGGCCCAGGGGCCAGAAGCGGCCCTTCACATCGTTTTATGCAGCTCTTAAATTTTATATTTGCACAGGAGTAATCTGGGTGTCTTGCTTTTTAGGTTTCAGTCAAATCTTTTGCGGATACTGTGGATGCATAGTCAGTATTGTCACTTCAATAAATATTTTTTAAAAATCGATTAGAAACAATTATTTACAGTATGTCAAAGATTAGTAAGGTTAATTTTAGTTACAACCAACCCTTCAAGAACAACCACAATGCCAATGTAGCCCTTAGTCAAAATTAGGTTTGACACCCTTAGATTAAAGCTAAACGAGCTGAATTAGTACATCCAGAATGCTGCTGTTCAGGTCTTGTCTCAAACCAGAAGTATGAGCTGTTAGATATGCGGGACATGGGACAGAAGCCTAAATGACGTAACAGTACAACTAAAGCGAACAGGTGGTTACCTTACATTTTGTGGTATATCAACAATCTTGGACTAACAGATGTTCACATTGAGGGCCTCAATTTATGCTGTATGTCTTTTCTTAAAGTGTGTAATTGAGTTTTCTTGCATTAAAAAGTGCTGTAATTAAAATGCTTGCCTTAATGAATACATTTTTTTACCTACTTAAAAAAAACTTTTAATTTGAAACTTTATGCAGCAGTTCACAGGTTTTGTTGGATTACATAATGCATTCTGTAACTCAAAAAAACATTTTTTTTTTTTTTTTTTTTTTTTTTTTTAACTACAAAAAAACTTTGAACTATCTTGCATCAACACAAACATTCTGTCTGGTCTGAACACACCATAATTCTCCATCCTACTTACATTTATTTCACATTTTACAGCGTCATGTCTTGGTGACGTTAAGCAAAGAACGTTTAATGGATGAAGCACAAGTGGCAGACAGTCAGTTCTCTTGTGACTGTGACGTTTGTTTTTTTCAGGAGGTGGAGAAGCAGAACTGTGACTTGGAGACGCGTCCAGGCGGCGGAGCAGACCCTCAGCTCCAGTCGAGACGAGCACGTCCACAACCAGCAGGAGCTCCAGAGAATCCTGTCAGTGCTGGACCTGAAACTGTGCGACTTGAGCCAGCTGAGGGAGAGCCTGGCCAAACTCGCGGACAAATAACTACTACTACTACCACTAACGCGACCACTACGACTATTACCACCACTGTTACTACTACACTACAAACATTTCATCTGGAGTCTTGGTTAAACAGACCTAGACTATAGGACTACAAAACTGTAAAAATATAATATCTAGCCTTGTTTAAAAGACTAGAATTCAGAATATTAGTCTAACTTGGAACCACTACTATTACTAATTAACAGAGATGGAAAGTAACTAAATGCAAACATTCTGTACTTTTTTGAGTGCTGTATTTTTAGATTATAAGTCACATTTTTTCCCCCACAAACTTCGAACAGTTGGCCAGGCTGGGCCTTCCGCTCGATTGAATCTCACTCCAACTACTAGATCAGGTATCGCAGGACTGGAGACATGTCCCAAAAGCAGAGATAACAGTCGACCAGTCAGTTAACAGAGATGAAGTGGTGTGTTGTCCAGAACCAATTCGAGTTGAGATAGCAGACAGTATAGAGGGTTTACTGGTTTATGTCACTTTCTGCTCTACTGCTCATTCCACCTGCAGAAAGATATGCTGTCCATCTAGTTGGCTGGGGAAACGTCTTTGATAAAAACAACAAAAAGACAGACAGGTCTGAACCGGTCTGACAGACGTCTGTCTCCTGAAGCTTGAGACAATGTTTTTCCCTGTGTTTTTTCACCTGAATGGGTTGAAAAGACAAATTTCATTCACAAATGTTGAAAAACCAGCATAGATACAGTCGGCAATGCGTCACTGTTGGGGGCGTGGCCTGCTGAGGGGGAAACATCTCCTGCCTCACCATAATAAAAATGGGAAGCTAAACTGTTTACCTCTTTTAAGGCGTTTTCTGGCGAATTAAATGTGTTTTTAGCACAACTAATTCAAGTTGAGTTAAACCGGTTTTAAATGGAGGTTACTGACATGTGATGTCAGAAAAGTAAACAATAAGTTAAAAAAGATGCAAAAGACGCCAGGCGGCGCTAGCATCACGTTAGCATTTTGCTCGCAGCTACCGTTAGCATTGTAGATATATTTACATACTTGGAAGGTTGAATCACTTTATTCATCTCATGTCTTCGTGTCTGTATTTGACACAATATATCTCCTAAAGTCACATTTGTTGTTGTAGTTTTTGAACAGTGACTGATAAAGCTGCTGTTCTGATTCAATCTCCATGTTAACTTTCCCCTCGGAGGTCCGTTAGTGGGCGTGGCCTTGATGCCGACTGTATCTATAACTTTTGTTTTCACTCGATGATAAACTCTTGTAGTTAGCTGACAACAGCACTGGTTAGTGTTGCTGCTACAGCTTGTGTCAATTAGCCGTGGCTCTTTCTGTTAGCAGGCTGTGCGCACATCCCTCAGGTTGATAAACTCCCTAATGTTAGGGAACCCCCAGCAATTGCTTGGTTTGCTTGTCCTGTAGTAACACCTCTGGTCTTATGTCTTCAAAATAAAATCAAACGCAAGACTAAAGACTATTATCACTTTGCTGGTATTCTACATTTTGTGTTTGAGGGAAAAAGTTAAAAACTACAGGCTTAGCTTGTGAACTTTTGCTAAAAACTTAAAACCTTTAGCTTTATAATAAAACAGTAAATTATTTACTTTTACAGCAGCATTTTTAAGTAAATTTAGTCATGTAACTTGTGAGTACAGATATTCGGTAGCCTATGCTTTGCTACTAAATAATAATCAGAGTTTAGTTACTTTCCAACACTGAAGTACTTCAAGTTATTTCTAATTACTATTTCCAATGTAGCTGCTCACAGAAGTTGACTTTCTGCTGACTGTAAACAGACTGAACCTTTAGTGGTGGATTCTGAGGACTTCAGACTCACTCTTGGACCGGACTTTCTCCTTTAAACTGGATTTAAACCAGCAGAAACATCAGCAAAAACTCCCAGACGGACTGAACTGGTTCTGTGTGCGTTTCCTGTTTTACGCTCTCGATAATGTCGCCGTAATGTCCAGGGAATACTCAAGCCAGGACGTGAACCAGCCACAGCCGACACAGCAGGCACCGCACCGGCACTCGGGACTCTACAACCCTTTAGATACATTTAATAAACGTGTCATTGTGAAATCTAAAACAATAATATCAGACATGTTTCAACAAGTAGGTTCAGTGTTTTCATTCGGAGCCCAGAGTGAATGGTTGTGTTTGTAACAGCTGCACCATATTGTGTAATTTATTTGCATTTTGTCCTTATTTACTACAGTATGGTTGCTAGGTAACAGTTGTGAAATTGCCTCTGCCGTATGCTGCTTCATTGAGTTATAATAATGACTAAAGTGTGTGGATTCTGTTGCCGTGGCAGCTGCCATGAATTTTATAGAATAAAGGGAGTAGATGGGCTTACATTACATAAAAAACAGAACATTCCACCTGTTTCCAATGGAGCTCAACAGTGACTGCCCACTTCCTGGTTCAATAGTACAAGCTCCTACAAATCTCCATAGGGCTGGGGTGTCAACCTGGCGGCCCGGGGTCGAAATGTGGCCCGCAAAATGACTTCATGCGGCTCCCGGATGATCTTTGATTATGATTGATGTGGCCGCCAATAAAAGTACGTAACAAACAACGCTTTTAAAATTTCCACAACACAGAAACAAACACAGGACCGGAAGATTATGAAAGCAGAAACATCAGGCATAAAGAAATTACACTTTAGACGTCCTGTTAAAGGCTCAGGCTTGTGTTTGTGACACAGACTATAGAAATATTAAGCTTTATATTGCTGAGATGTGACTCTAAAACCTCTAAAATGCACGAGAATGTGGCAAATTGCATGCACTTAGACCTACCGTAATTTTGCGGCGAAGTTTTAATGTGATGCAATCTAAATGTGGACATGTACTGTATGTATATTAAGCTTAATACAGCCTAATTGCCATATTTGAATATATCACAAGAAGACATGCATTTTAAAATGTGGCTCTCGACTCTGACTATGATCGATTTGGCCCCAGCTCCATTTGAGTTTGACACCCCTGCCAGAGGCCTTTCGAAAAAGCCCAATGAAAACATCTTCAGGGTTAATCAGCCCTGTGGTGAGTCATTAACATAAGACCTACGTTTTAATTTAAGATCAGTTTTCTAGCTTTATAAACTACAGAGTTATAAAGACGTTTTGACACATTTTAAGTAGATGTGCTTTGAGCACATAGCTGGCTAGCCTCAGGAAGCCACAATGGTTGCCATAGATACTGTATAATGGCAAATCCGCCATGTTTCTTGTCAGATTTGCAGAACTTTAGGAATACATTGGCAAAAACAATATAAGTAAACAAAACAGCCCCTGGACAACCTGATAAACTTCTCGGTCACTGCTGTTTATCTATCACTCTGTAGTGTCAAAATATGCTTGATTAATGTTATTTTTAGAATTCAGCCATTTAAAATTTCCATTGGTTTAACATTAGACCAACTGAACAGAATTCCAACACAACTTTGCTGTTGAAACAATTGATGAGACTGAATGAAATAAACAATGCATCAGAACAACAGTTTTGTCACTCACTGCTCAACAACCACAACTGCAAATGTGGACTTGAGGAAATATATTGTGTCAACTATAGACACGAAGACATGGAGATGAATAAAGTGATCCAATGGTCCAATTTTTAAAATATATTCAACACTGCTAACAATGGCTGTGAGCTAAAAACATGATGCTAGTGCCACCTGGCCTGTTTTAGCATTTCTTTAACTTTCCGTTTACTTTTCTGAGAACTCCACAACAACAACCTTCATTTAAACGTGACTGTGACTTGACTTGAATTAGTTGTGCTAAAAGTACACTAATGCCTTGTCCACACGAAGACAAAACAAGGATTGTTTTAAAAACGATCTGTATAAACGTTGAGCTGTCTTAGGATTTGTGAGCGTCCACACGAATCAGAAAACCAGCCTGTAATGACCAGAGTGTGGCGCTGTGACACTGACACAGAAAGTCAAAAAACAAGAGAAATAATTGACGTCAAGTTTCACTGTAAAAAAAAACTTTATTCTAAACCCTACAGAAGAGACACAGAAAGTGGATTTATGCTTCAGATTCTTTGGGATATTTTGACAAAGCTTCAAAACGAATTTAATGGAAACTCTAGTGGATTTATTTAATTGTAAGCTTGTTTTCTATGGTTTATGGTGCAATGACACAGCAGATTTTGTCAGTGAACATCCCATAAAGGTCAGTACATTCTGCAGATGAGACTCTACTCTGGGGCAGTGATGTCGTCAACATAACTGCAGAGACACTAAACCGGAGTTTTAAATCTTTTCACTCTGGGACCTGGTTTCAGAAAGATACATTTTCAGTGTTCTGAAACTCTTCGTGTGGACGATGTGTGGTTTAGGACAGATATTTGTTCTGAAACGCCTGAGCTTTGCTTCGTGTGGACAAGACATTAATTCGCCAGAAAATGTTTTGAAATGGATAAATGCTAAGCTTCTTAAGGACTTCCCCTGCGTCTTTCCCCAAAGCAGGCAACGCCCCCAAAAATGATGTGTTGCTGACTGTATCTATGACCCACTCACTCATAGATTTCCACAGCGACACTCTTTCTAATCTAGTCATTATTATAACATAATGAGCTGTTCATTTCAAACCAGGAAGTACAAGCATAATTAAACTACCACAAATGCAAAAAAAACAAGCAAAATGTTCAGTAAAATATAATCATGTTTGTACCTGGCATTTGCACTTAACATGATGTAAGTGTTATCAAAACAAACCTCTGGGCGCCTCCTGAACCTACTTCCTGAAACTATTTTACTCTAATAATGTGCCATGTTTGTTTACATTTCTCAGTATTTCTCAAAACCGTGTTCTCTCATACACACGTCTTTTGTATCACCATTTACTCACACTAAAATAATAATAATAGTTGCTTTGCTGAGCCCAAGTGCATTTGAGGTATTAGTTAGTGTTTTGAACGTATTATGCCCCGCCCACTTTTGTCCTTTTCCGCCTTGGATTGGTTTAAAGCAGCAACCAACTATTATTTTGGTAAACAGTTAGTAGTTTGATTATTCTTTTGATTAATTGATTAGTTGTTTAGAATGCTAAAGATTTTGAGTGAGCTGAGGTAACATCACAAAAGAACGTTCTAGAGGTGCAAATGTACAGACAAAGTAGTTTTTACAGCAAAAACTCTGAAAATACACAATTTTTATCGCTTGTCATCGTTTTTGCCTGTTCATTCTGAGGGTTTATAATCATACTAAAGCTATAGTTTATCTATATTCTCATTTGAGCAAGTATTGGTACTAAAAATACTTGATAAAAACAATTTGGCCTTTTATAAACAAGATTTAAAATGTGCTACTACAAATACTAAAACAACATAAAACTTACATTTGAAACAACCAAAGAATTATTACGTTGTGCTGAAAGATCACTTTTTTGATTCACTTTAAGTATTGTCCTTGGTATTCAAAAAAGTTTGAAATAATATAATAGTAATTTAAAATTGTGACAATGATTATTGGATTATTAAATTAGTTGACTGTTCTGGTAGAGCATAATCAGGCCAGAACGAGGAAAAGGTCATAAAACAGTTGCAAAGAAGATTACAATGTTGGTTGATTTATATTAAAGAGACCTATTGTGTTTTTCTATGTATTTAATCTTAAACTAGAACATATGTAGATCAGTAATTTACATTTTGTTCATTACAAAACACAAAACTGATCTAAAACAGCTCAAAAATATAAACGGGTGCGTGCATTGACTTCCTGATGTGAACTGATAAGCCCCGCCTCGTCAAAGCAAACTTAAAGTGAGGCTAAACATGCGGCCAGAGACTTACTCCGCCCACAACTGAACCTCAAACAGACTCGCAAAATGCCCGAGGTAGATGCCCGAAGGTTTTTTAAGAGACGCCCAGTGGGTGTGAACAGACATTGATTGACAGCACAAATATGAACAGCGAGCTTGTGAATGATGTGAGTTTTGTGTGGGATGGATCCTGACGTGAGGAGAAGTTCACAGCTCTGAGGCTGTGCACAGGTCTAGTTTCTTACTTGCACGTCAAGATTATTTTTTATTAACTTTGTAGATGTATGTATGAAGCTTTAGCCGACATAAGCACATGAGCTTATGGTGTGAGTATTTTTTAATATTGAATACGAGATAAATGAAACACCGAAACGAGTGTCGAACCTTTGCAGGAGTTATTATATCTCACCTGGGCGGCTCGTCTGTTGCGTCAACTCGATGCGACGTCGGCGTGAACTGAAAATGCACTGACAGCGTTTGACCATTGTAGCAGCACAGTCGCAGTTTTGCACACATAACTGCAAAATGACAGAGTTTGCACAAAAATATTCAAAAAAGGCCCGAAAACAGTAGATAATTCCATTTTGACCCCATTTACACAGTCTGACAGTGAAAAAAAAAGTTGATTCTGCTTTTAGATTCTCTTCAACTTTAATAGATAACACGTTTTGAATTACCAAAATATCTGATTCAAAACATTTACATCATAAGTAAATAAAGACAAGGATAGGTGGTAGGTGAAAACAGGGATTTTAACTCTTTAATGAAGAGCAAATTATAATGAATATTAGGCATTGCTTTTTCAGTTTTGTACACCACCGGTAACTTAAAAAAAGAAAGAATAACATTACCCAAAACATAGAGTTGACGTAATTTTGCATTCTTGTTTGAAAGAGGCGGGGCTTATAACTGAGAGGAGGCGGAGCTTTGCAGTTCTGAAGCTTTAAACTGAAAGTCAATGATTCTGTGTGTGTTATTAAATAGATCAATACAGTTTACAATGAACATAAGGTTCAAACTGAATACCTGAGAAAAGCACAGTATGTCTCCTTTAATGTCAACAGTACATTAGAGTTGTGATACTGTTTTTGTATCTGAAGTTCGTGTTTTCAAACCCACATGAGGCTGTTTTGACTGGTCTGTTCACACGTCACATTCAGCTTTGTTCTGTGCAGCTGCTTCACTCAAACCAGCAATAAGACCTAAAGGGCCGGTAACACTCAAAACGGACTCTTGTGAATTGGCGATCATGAAAAATGTTGTTAACTTCATCAAAAACAGACTGATCCTGTCGAGTTCTGGTCCAGCTCAGTGTCTTTAGTGAGGCTCTTTTCCAATGCTCTTGATTATTTCTGTTGGAAAGAACTTTCACTGGACTGCTGGAGTCCTCAGCAGCCCTTTTTCCTTCACAAATAATCAATCCCTAAAAGAAGGCACCAGCAACAGCACCAAAGCAAGGCCTGGATCAAGACAGGACCGGAGCTGGACTGGGGTTTAGCCGGTGTTCTGTTGAGCTGTGCACCCCTGTTTAAAGTTTTTCTAACATTTAAGAAGAGTGTAAGACATGGCTGCAAGCGTGGTGTAATCATTTAGTTTTAGAGAATCAGAAAAAAGGCTGGACTGGAACAATATTATTAATACCTTGTTTTTGCTTTGTTTTTTGCAAAATCTTAAAGCTCGTGTACCTGATTTTCATGCTGCAAAACATGAAGTAGGTATTACAATTTAAAAGATTGCTCTATTCAGGCCCGTTGATAGAATTTCGAGGGCCCAAGGCAAGTGTGCCTCATATGTAGGGTTGCAACTAACGAATACTTTGGTAATTGATTAGTTGGGCGATTATTCGTTCGATTAATCCATTGTTTAGGACAGTGGTTCCCAACCTGGGGGGCGGGGACCTCCAGGGGGTGCGTCTGAGATTCCAGGGGGTTGTCTGGTCAGAGGGTCAAGTTCTAAAAGATGTTATAAGTGAAACTTTATTAGTAAAAACACAAATCTAAGCACCAAAACACCAGAATAGTTGTTTATTTGGCTGAAATAAATCTTTTTAATTCTAATTTTCATCATACAATAACAATTTAGAGGCCACCGGTTTAAACAGGGGAGGCTCGACAAGTCTCCCGTTCAGTCGGGGGGCCTTGAGGAAAAAAGGTTGGGAACCTTAGGACACAGTAGCCCCTCAAATACAAGATATTTTGCAAAATTTGAGCTTAGGTCCAAGTTCATAAATTATTTGACTGTCTTAAGAAAGAATTTGCCAGTGAAACAAGCATAAAATTATAAGTATTTCTCACTTGAAAATAAGAAAAAAGTCACAAGAATAAACTGGCTTGTTCTATTGAGGATTTTTAGCTTGAGAAAGACAAATAATACAATAGGACTTGATTCAAGCACTTGTTTTCCATAATAACTTGTTTAGGTTTGCCTGATTCTATACTACACTGGCTTGATTTGGTCCTAATGTGCTGTTTGAACAATATACTTTATTTTGGAGAGGTTTCGAGTTGAATCACTCACAAAGTTGTCAAGTACTCCAGCTTTAAATTGGATAAATGAGTTACATATTCTGTCATAGCTCTGTCAGTATTTCTCTCACCATACTGAGCAAAGTAGAGAACAATGTTACGTTTTTTTGTGTTTCATGATGAGTCGAGGTTAGAACCAAAGATCAACCTGTGTTTATTCTGTTAAAGCCACTTGAACTGGAAAAGACACAACTGTAAAAACCCTTAGAAATCTCCTTTAACTCACTTTTAGCTCCAGAATACCTCCTGAATTAGCTTCAAGTAAAAGTGTATATTATTGTTGAAAAAAAAAAGTGTATCTGACTGAGTGAAGATCTGTGTGAACTGAAAATAAAAAAATGTGTTTCTTATATTTGTAAAAGAGGGTTTGGAAATAAAACTCTTGTCATGCAAAGAGGAAGTGGTGTGTTTTGTGTGAAATGGCGCTATCTGGTGGCCACGCTGCAAACTACTGCGACATTAGTGCAGGATCTGTGTAGAAAACATGTTCTCTCAGGAAGTCTGCCTTTACCAAGAAGAAATATAGTGTTTTTCAAGTATACTTAATTTCAACTTAATATTTCACAGTTTACTTTAACAGGCTATTGTTCAAACGGATATATTTGGGCAAAGATTTTTTAAGACGCCACGTAAAAGTTCATGATATAATTATTATTATTATTTATTTTAAACAAGGACAGTGCACAGATAACAGTCTCACAAGGAGATTTATCTCATGAGCTAATTTCCATCTCCTTGGGTAGGTCTTAAAAGGAATAACATAAAGATTTAAGACAAGGGTGTCAAACTGGCGGCCCAAAGGCAAAATATGGTCCCAAGACGATGTTGCCTGGGATCCAGAGTCCAAATATTGGGCTGTGGAGTGGGTCTGGTCACCACTCCGCCCTCCTGAGTTTCAGATCAACTCCACAACGAACCGGGCAGTCAGTTAGACTGAAATCTAACTTTACTCACCTCACATTAAAGGTGGGGCAGCTGATTTTCAGACAGGAAACACAATTTAAGTTTTAAGTCTGATAAATCTCATAAATCCTTCGACTCCTGGTTAATTTTAATGTGTTCATTTTTGGTTGCAATTCAGACCTATAAACTTGTTTTTACAAACAACAAAGTGCAACTGGAGTGGACCACCCAATCACAGCCAATCAGAGAGCTGCATTCGGCTCATGAGAACTAAAAATCTTTGTTATTCATTTCACACAGTACACCGTGGCAAATTTTTTTTTTTTTTTTACCAAGTGCTGCATTTATCATAGACTTTTTTAGTGGAAAACACAGTTTACTTATTTACAAATAAAAAAGTTAGTTACCCCAACTTTAAAATTGTTTTTTGATTCGCTCATGCATTCTGCAGAAATCTGTGAAGTTTTTCAGTTCCACCTGATTTTTTTTTTCATACATTTCTTTTGTCGTTTGCAACCATGTTGGTTTTCACACGGCAGATGATGCATGTCTGATTAAATGATCTGTCGGTCACACACACACAAATTCAAAAGTGGGACACAGTGGCCAGACGATATATTTTTTTACATCGTCTGGACTTTCCCGACAAGATTTCATGTTGATCCTGGGATGATTTCTCATTATTATTGATGGTGATTTCCTGATAAAATAATGTGACAATTTGAAATAAAGGTCAAGGTTTTCTGCGGAAGTCCACTTTAACTGCAGTGAACCTACATTATTATAGAACTTTATTTTATTTTGTAGTTATATATTTGAGAATGCCCTCGAGACAGACAAGTTCAGTTTCCTAAACAGAGCAAAACAGGAAGTAATGCCAAGAAAAGTTGGCAGGGCAGAATAAGGTGAATAGGTCAAAATGAATAAAGGAGTAGGATATTGCCGAGATGTGATTATAAAACCTAAATGCTCTGGAATGCAACATAATGCCTACAATTTCTCTCAGATTTTCTTGGTATGACAGTATGTGTACAATACATTCAACATAATGTAATAAGTTACAGATTGTGTTATAATAGCTTTATATAATCCAATTGTCATGTTTTAATAAAACACACAGAACAATCTATATTTTAAAATGTGGCCTTTGACTAACTCTCACTCCCACTGATTGTTTTATCCTCATTTGAGTTTGACTGGTTTAAAATGAGAATATACTGTATATCAAGCTTAACAAACTTCACATTTAAAACACTTTTGTTTTTGTCAATATGCTCAATATGTAAACTAAATGAAGCAAAATATCTAAACCTAACCTTCTTTATTCTGTCCAAATATGAGATTTAGACCATTTTCACACATAAAAAGTCTTGTTTTTACATTACAAAGATTTATTTTTATTTTTTATTTACTTAGGGTGAAATCAAATAAACTATTCAATGGAAACAAAGAGACTGAGGCTGTAAAAATGTTAAGAAACTTTGCATGTTCCCCCTTGTCTTTGGATGGAAAGTAGCTTTAAAAGTCTGAATCTGTCATTGTGCTTAAGGTAACTGCACATTGTCTTTAATAAACACAACCAAACAAGCTAAAGGTGCCTTAAACCAGTGAAATTGCAATAAAATCTCTTCTTGTTCTAAATTTCTTCAATCCAATCTTGATTTCATAACATTTTAATGATTAAAAGCATTATGTAACAACAAAATGCTTGTCTGGAGTTCTTTGAATATTGTATAAAATTACTAAAAAAAAATCTTACTCAAGAGTTCTTGGAAGGCTCCATAATTAGTAAACTGTAAAACTGCAGACAGTTTATTAATATAAGTTTTCCAGGAATTGAAATTTGTGGTTAATCTGTTCAAGACCTGAAGAGGCTCCTCTGCAAACATCAGGTCAAAGGGCAAATACACACTTTGCTTAAGCACAAGTCCTGCCACACGTGAGACTAAAAATAATCAGAATCTGGACTTTACAGAATCTACAGCACAAGACTTTTTACAGCAGTGGAAAGAATGTCATTACTTCTATTAATAACTAAAACAATGAAGCCTATTGTATAAAATAATGATAAAATATCTTTGTCCACCTTAAAAAATCTGCAACTAAAGAAAATGTAATATTCAGATGTCTGATTGCCATAGTTGATGTTCTGGTTACAGATCAGACATTAAGATGACACTGTGCCTGTAAATGCCTCTAGAACAAAAAATATTCATATAAAATAGACTCTTATGGCTTCATCTAAACCATAAAACTGAAACATGTTTACCGCTAGAGAAAATACTATCTGGTGCAGCTACACAATGTTGACCCAAGCTAGGAGTGTGTGGGGCAATCAGATAAAACAACAAATGACTGTACGAGAATTAAATGACCAGAGATTGTGCACCTGCAATTTGACTTGATTAAACGGACAGCTTTGTGACATAAAAGGACTTGATGCTTCTCCTCAAAACATAAATTGTGTAGTTTTACATTAACAAACTGCAACATGTTCCTCCTCTCTTCTTTTGTGTGACTGGAAATGCATTTTAAATATTATCATTAAACAAAAATCTAAGAAATTGTAAAAATACAAGATGTATTCTGTGATTTCAAATAAAGACTTCAAACTAAAATAAAGACGACTTGGGACTAGTTGTGAGGAACTTGACTCAACTTGGACTTGGGCCAAAACTAGAAACTTGCAAAGCTGAAAATATCAACTGTATATTTTTATTCATTTTCTACCGCTTAATCCCGTTAGGGGTCGCGGGTGACTGGAGCCTATCCCAGTGACTTTGGGCCTTAGGCGGGGGAACACCCTGGACAGTGGCCAACTCCGCAGGGTTAACAGACAAACATTCCACTCACTAAGGAAATTTTTACAGTGATGCCAATTAACCTAAACATGCTGTTTTTGGAGGTGGGAGAAACCGGAGTACCCGGAGAAAACCCACGGTGACACGGGGAGAACATGCAAACTCCACCCAGAGAGATCATGAGATGTTGATATGGTCCAACCCGGGAGTCGAACCCACGACCTCCTTATTGGGAAGCCAGAGCTCTAACCACTTGGCTACCGTGCATTTTTTATCTAGGGTTTAATTTGAACCAGTTAAATTAGGGATGTTTTGTTTGTCACAATTCTTTATAAAAGTTGTGTGCAACTGTGTGACCATTGTTTTAAACTCACAAAATTGATAAGTTTAAAGATCTGGCTCCTGAGACCAACAAGAACGAGATGAAATAGACTTCAACTTGTAATGCCACAAAGTATATGTCAATTAAAATATTGACAAAAAGGTATAGATAAGAGGATGGCTCCAGACTTTAGTTTCACTCCTTTCGTCGATGTGCATTAACTCCATGAGAAAAAAAACAGAGTCTGACAGTCTTACTAAAATCAATTTAGTTAAAGCTCTAGTTTCATTAGAGTAGTGGTACTAAGGAATGAAACAATGAACCAATGACACTTTATACAAATTTATTTTAACACAACAGAAGTGCCAGCTCAGTCCAAAGCGTTTACTTCAGCTTCTTCTTGGGGCGCAGGTTGTTTGTGTGTCCACATTTCTTCTTGCGACAGTTGACAGCACGAGGATGCAGACGAGCATAGCACCTGACAAAAGACAAAAAGGGTTTAGCAGAGAGAAGAATTTATTCAGAATACTGGTCACCAATGGTAAATTCAGCTGATCCAGCCTCTGTGGAATTTACACACAAAGTACACAACTTCATTAAAAAACGTTTCCTTTAGTCATTTCCACATTTAAATTTCAGATTTTGCCTGTGTCCAAATTACCATGAGATTGTAAACGTAACACCTTCTAGCGGAAACATTGTGTATTTTTTTGAGGGAATAGAATTTGAGACTATAGTTCCTGTAATGGGAAACACTGCGTTAATGAGTAGTAATACAGAACGTACTTGCGGCAGATCATCTTGTCGCAGTTGTACTTCTGGGCGAGCTGTCTGAGTGAGGGCTCGATGATTCCTCCACGCAGACGCAGCACCAGATGAAGAGTGGACTCTGCACAGAACAAAAACATTGTTACAGTTACCTTTATAACATACTGAGCTCAGCGTTGTATTTACTTAGTTATTTTAACATTTATTTGGTAAGCAAGAAACCAAAGTCCTTTAACATTGTACCTTTCTGGATGTTGTAGTCTGACAGAGTGCGTCCGTCTTCCAGCTGTTTACCAGCGAAAATCAGACGCTGCTGATCAGGAGGGATTCCTGCAGAAGAGAACAGTTTCAGACCGACGACTTAAAACTAAGGGCTGCCACAGGGCTGAGCAGGTTAGTTAACAATTTGGGAGTGAATCGCAAATTAATTCGTATATCACTAATACATTACAATTTGACAATTGTGTGAATAAAGCAGTGAAGGTTGGTCAATCATATAGGCTGATCAAGATATTTAATAATTTGTAATCTTGCCAGCAAAACACACCGCCCAGTTTTGTTCGACTGATCAAAGCACAAAGATTTTAAGTAAACCAAAGAATTTCTTTAGTCGATGTCAAAGTCTCTTGTGCAGACAAAATGATGCAAAACATGTGCCTTCCCTTACTGAACTGGTAATTTTACTATGTTTATGCATTGAGTTATTCATGTTGACTTCCACGTGTGGAGTCATTACTCACCCTCTTTGTCTTGGATCTTTGCCTTCACATTTTCGATGGTGTCGCTGGGCTCGACCTCGAGGGTGATGGTCTTCCCCGTCAGTGTCTTACGAAGATCTGCATGTTTGCAGCCTGTAAATACAAAACAAGTGCATTCAGATTTAGTGAACATAAAGTAAATACATTGCATTGAAGCAGAAGGAAAATTTAGAATATCAAGATAAAATTGTATTGAAGACTGAGATTAAAATGAGGACATGTTTTTTCCAGATCGCACAGTCCTAGTTTGAAGATGATAATCTGTAGAGTGCCAGAAGCAGACATATGTAATATAAGCGTGGTCTAATGGGGAAATTACAATGTTGCCACTACAAGTGAATAATGACAAGAGAAGCAGAGCACGACTTTATTTCCGAAGCACTGAAATGCTACAGGTGCCACTTGTCTTCTAAATCTTTTAAACTTCTATACAAAATAAACCGCTGCAGACAACTAATAGTTGGCATTTAAAAAAGTCAAAGATGAATCTTTTGCCATTAATGTGGAGAGACCATTATGGCTTAAATTAAAAGACTATGTAAGCTCATGGTGCGACACCAGAACTGACTTTAATCTGTGCTCTTCTGAAAATAATGTGACATGAAAAGAAAAGTGCTGTGAATGTAGCAAAATGACACGTTGAAGCGTGCGGCTAACTAGCTTTAATAAATAGTTAGCTCTCCGATCAACCCATTAACTGCCATAAGAGATTATCTCAAAAAGCTCCTTAACAATAACTGTAGCATACACCCGTTTACTTTATGTTAATCTGAAATGTTATCTTTATTGTGACAGGAGTATGAGCGCAGAGGCTAGCAGACGTTAGCCACAGACCGGAGCAGGGCCTGACCACATGCGCCTCGTTAGCCTGATTTCTCTTTTGTTTTTCCAAATTTAACGGCAACACGACCAGAAATAACAATCAATTATCAGCATCGAAGTGAAAAGACTGTTGACATGTCGGTTTACGTGTGCGCTAAATGCCTGCTTTACAAAAGAAAAAGTGTAAAATAGTCCAGAAGAAGCGTGTACCCACCGGCCGCTAGCGGAGCCTCGACGAAAAGGACGAGGGAGGGGCGCGCGCTCATATACGTCACATCCGGTGAGCAGCAAGGAAAAGTCACGTGGGTAAATTAAAAGAAAAAATGAATTTAATGATATTTTGTCATTTATTTCATTACTGAAAACTTGCCGACAAATTATATCATCTGTAAATAGTTTAAACTTTGTTTTAGTAACAAAAATAATTAAAATTTAATGACGACATCTCTGAAGCTGGACAGAACAAAATTTGAGAATTTTCTGGCATTTTTAGGCCTTTTGCAGAATATTTTCAATAATGATCACCCACGGCTTGATTCTAGAAGTAGAAAGACCTATTTTGAAGTAATAATTCTGGAATAAAACTTCATCTTGGCTAATCAACAATGTGGTAAGACATTAGCATACAAGCTAAAGTACAAAGTTTCTGAAATGTTATTAATCGTGAAAGCATTTTGCCGTGTTTTTAGACTGAAAACAACTGCTTTAGGTACATAGTTTATCATCCTCGCAGTGTTCTTTTTTCAACATGCTTTATTTGTTTATTTATTTTATGTAGGCCTAATAGGAGTAGAACAAGTTTATTAAAGAAGATAAGGGAGTCACGTGTTTCCTTCCCACATCAGAAGTTGAGTTGGAGCTCCATCAACTGTCCCCAAAAGAATTACATAAGGGCCTTTCTTTCATATGAGGTCTGCTAATCACATTTAATGTCAGAACAGTGTTGTCTGAGGCTCAAAGAGGAATAAATAGTGTTTCGACACACAGAACTCCAGCTGTGTTTTTAATAAAGAAACAATGTTAGAACAGGATTAGAAACTTAAAAAGTACATTTTACATCAAATGTCAAGACATCTTATTCTTTTCGGGGGAAACATGAGAACCATAGTTCCAGGACAATACAGGATTACTGAGCAATTTCTGAGTAAACTGCTCTTTTAAGGAAAAAACTTAGTAGTAGGATGCATTTTAAGTAGGATGACCATATTTTCAAAAGTAAAAACCACACACGTTTTTGCGGTGTATATGAACATTCGGTGACAATAGTGGGTAAATAAGTGTTATTCTTATGCACTTAGTCAATTCATGGCTTATTCACTCTCATGTTTATTCTCTAAATCTTCTGTCAATGCAAATTAGTGCAATTGTTCTCATGTTTTGGTCATTTTCAAGCACGTTTTTTTCTATTTGACTAAAGAAATAGCAATATATTCCTTCCTTTACTGCTGGAAAGTGTCAGAGTGGTCAAAACTCAGGACAACTCTAACAAGTCTTGTGTAAAACTGCGACAAATAGATTTGGATACATTTGGGACATGGGACACAAACTAAGGACTGTTCCAGGTAATTAGGAGTGTCTGGTCATCCTAATTTTGAGAAAATTGTGACAAATGGGAAATGCACTCATTTAGTTGAAGGAAGTGCTGTTTCTTTCTTTTTGCCTATGAAAAAATACAGAAAATGGCTTTGCAACAAAATACGCCACTCATTGACACAAGCCATGGAAGCAAGTCGAGCCAGCACCGTTGTCAGCTAACTACAAGAGTTACTGTGTGAAAACAAAAGTTATGCTGCTAAATAGGGCTGGACAATATAGACAAAAATGTATATCTCAATATATTTTTATATATCTTGATATTTTTGAAGTTACATATCTTAAGTGATTTTTTTTTAAGCTTGTAGTTTGCTGATTAGAAAGTAGGAATCCAACTTTGCATTGAATAATTAAATTTTGGTTATATCTTTTGTTGAGTATAACCAAATAAAACAAAATTTTATGCACACCACAAGTTTATAATTAATGATTTTTATAACAAAAAATTCACTAATTATATCATTGTCTTTGTCAATTTTCTTTGTATCTGTAACTGCTTTGTATAAGTTTTATTAGCACTTTTTACCCAGAATAAAAACTCTCAATATATACGATATCAGTGTTTCCAACAGGATTATACTGAGATTATGGTGGCACAACCAATTTGTATTTGATACATTTTATTTTATATATATTTTTTGGAGTTTAATGTAATTGATTGCGTCTACATATGAAAAGCTCTGATTACAAAATAAAAATGGCTACTTTTATATGCACATGATAATCCCAAAGTCATAAACAAATTTGAACTACCAATAAATTGTTCATCTTATGTTTAGACTATAGGGGCCAAAAATTAGACCATGGGGGGCCGCCATAGTCTCTTCTATTAATGGGAAACACTGCGATATGGAAAAATTCATATCTTGTTTAGTAATATCAATATACGATATATATTGATATATCGCCCAGCCCAAAGCCTGATGGGTGTGAAAAGCTTAATAACGGTGCATCACAAAATCCGCCTTGAACTAGACTACGTACTATTGGACTAAATGAAATGATAGATCATGCTTAGAACATTTTCTTTGCTTATACTTGGAAAGCTTTATGTCGAAAGAGCAAACTGACCAAAAATAAAGTTACAATATTATCTTCATTTTTTTCATGCATGCAAGACCTAAGACCTAAGTGTAACATGTGTGCTGTTGTGTGTCGTCTGCTGTTCTCTGACGTCTGCTTTGTCTTTGTAACGGGACACCAGGTTCAAACAGTATCAACATGTTCCACAGCGCGGCGTCTCCATGGAGAAGCATCGCAGCATTTTTCACCTGTCCTCAAAAAAACAGCTCAAACATGGCCGTGGAGGCAGGTACGCACTCGTTTTCTCGTCTCAGTAACATCCCGTTCAGACTCAGGAATGACCCGGACCAGGACATTCCCACTCAGAAGAAAGACTATGGACCTCTCAGCTGCAGAAGGACAGAAGCTTTCCCTAAAACTGCTCCTGCCCTGGTCACACACAAGGACACAAGGTCAGTGTCAAGTCCTCCGTGAAATTAAGCTTTCTGAATGACAAAGTGCAAATGTGACACAAACATGCATGTGTTTAATGCATTGTGATTAAAATATTGTCTCTAAATTTGAGTTTGTATAACACTTTAATAGTTTAAAACACTGAATTTTGCTTCTAAAATTGGCACAGATAACGTTAATTAATTCATTTCTTTTTGCTGATACTGATAAATTTGAATGCTTAACGTTAATTGCCATTATCAATATTTGAATTTTTATAGCACAAATTCACTTTTCACTGTACTTTTTAACGCTAGCTAATATATATTTAAAGGTACCTTAACTTTTTGACTAAACAATAACATTTTTAACTGATTTAAATGTTTTTGTGACACTAAATAAATAATAAAACTAAGGGGGCAAAGGTCCTCCTGTTTGTTTCCGTGAAAAGCAGCTCCTTTAGCTGTATTTTTGTTACATTATGGCATACAACCTATTAAGTTCAATTGAGAATGTTCTAAAGAATGATTTTATCTCCAGAAAGTTACATGATGCACCTAACTGGGTTATAATATAATATTTAGCACATTGTGTGTTACCAGTGTTTTATTCTCTCGGCTCAACGTGTGTTTAAGTGGCTCTTTTATTATCTGTGCTAAATATTTGCCTTTTTCTTTAAAACCAACAGGAACTGTTATTTTTACCCATTTCCTGTTTCTACAGAATTAACTAAAAAATTGAATTTTGCTTCTTAAATAGGGAAATTAAACTATGACTTGAATAATCACACTTATAAGTAAAGTTTAACATAAAGAGCTAAGACATTTCTCAAATGAGAGCAAAAAGTATTTTAGGAAACCATCCATCCATGCATCCATTTGTTCTGTTTTATCTGGAGTCGGCTTGCGGAGGCAGCAGTCTGAGCAGGGATTCCCCAGATTCCATGTCAACACACACCTCCTCCAGGTCTTCAGAGGGAATCCCAAGACGATCCAAGGCCAGTCTAGAGACGTTCGGTTAAAAATACATCCTTCCTTCTCATTGATTGTCAGTGAAAGGAGGTTTTTTAAATCATTTCGGCTGAAAGTCCCTTCCTGGGTCTTCCTCGAAGTCTCCTCCCGGTGGGACATGCTCTGAACACCTCATCAAACTATTACTGAAATAAAATGCACCCATTTAGTTTCTAAATGCAACTTGTATTTTACTTTTTTAAAGCTCCTATAATTGGAGAAGTAAAACCCGAATCAAAACACAAAATCTGTTCTCTGGTCATACTACAAATTAGAGAAACTTACATTATCATATCTGAAGGAGCAGTGCAAGAGACAGTGATAAAATAGTTTCCTATTGTCAACATAGTTTTTGTCTCAGTGGGAAGAGAAACCAAAAACAGCTGTGGAGAAACCAAATAAACTGCTGGGTCAGTATTGATAAATCACTCTGTATTGTGAGAATGTGCTTTAATTAATGCCATTTAAAATGAGCTCTATTCTACTCTCTAATCAAACAGACAGCTGCATTAAACCAAAAAAGATGAGCATGACGATTGACAGATTGTCACAAACAATCAATTTGATTTTTATCACAATATTGCCCAACCCTAATCACATTTTATTGCATTCATGAACAAACCATACTGAGTATCTGTCATTTTCTGCCCCAGGATCAGACAAGAGCCCAGTGAGTTTACTTCGTCCTACCCGCCTCACCCGCTGGAGCTCAAGCCCAGGATCTCCAGCTGGATGAAACTAACCACCAACTTCAGGCTTCCCTTAACCCCCGGAGAGGACGGTTTTAGGACCACGGCGAGCGACTACCGGCAGCACAGACCGGAGCCTCTGGAGTCGCCTCGCAAACACAAACTAGGGGGTCTTTTCAGGAGCTGGGCCTGGACCAGAAAACACCTCCGTCGCTGCACCAGGACTCGTACACTGCACCAGACAGAGCGAAGGAACACAGACGCAGCTCCATACGCCTAGGTCAGATCAACGTCACAGGTTTCTTATTTTAATATCTTGTTGTGAATGTTAGTTTTATGCATGAAATCAAGGACAAGTTGTGGGGAAGAAAAATGGTTACAATTTTTGACAATACATTTTATTTTGATTTTTTTTTTTCGAATTGCTAGAGAAGTAACAGTTGTAATAACCACTGCACATCAGCGAAAAAAGAAAAAAAACATTAAAAAAAAAAAAAAAAAAAAAAAAAAAAAAAAAAAAAAAAAAAAAAAAAAAAAAAAAAAAAAAAAAAAAAAAAAAAAAAAAAAAAAAAAAAAAAAAAAAAAAAAAAAAAAAAAAAAAAAAAAAAAAAAAGAAACAAAAGAACATCAAAATAGGGAGTACAAGGGAATTTTCAATATTTTTTCCTATCTTCTTTTTGCATTTTCGCTTTTTCTGTTTTTTATGCTGCATTTTAGTTTCATGTTTCCTTGTGATGAGGTGAATCTTTGAGCATGACGTCAGGTGTGCTAGTCACATAAGTAGACTAAATAAGCAGAAAATGAAGAAAAAAGAAAAAAAAAAAAAAAAAAATACAGAATATAGATGAATCAAAGAAATACACAAGTATGAGTGAGCTCCATCGAGCGACAGTCCTATTATTTTTTTATTTAGATTTTTTTTAAAAGTGCTGAGACTATAGACTTATGAAGACAAAGATCAATACAAAAAAGACACAACTACAGATAGGAGACAAGCTCAGTATATCATGTCATCAACATCATGAACAGATAATGACATTTTTCAGTAATAAAAAAATGGCTGGAGCCTGTGTTTAAATGTTAAATATGATAATCTTAACTTCATTTTTGAGATTAAAGTGTCTTACGTGTTTCTAATTAATTCTAATTTTGTTTAGATCCCAAAATTCCCACGATAAAAGGAGACGGACGACAGCATTTTGTGACCGACTACATCGCGACGTTTGACAGAAAACCTCTCACCGAGAATCCTCCTGTGCCCCAGGTAAAAAAAAACTCTTCAGTGTTTTGAGCGAAATAATCAATTTGAGACAATGTCTAAATGTACTTTGTGAAAAAGAAAAGGCACTTTTTTATTTATTTTTTATTTTACTCAGGTCCAGATACTACAATTATGAATAGTCATTATTTTTTCTAATCCACGTTGAAGCAAATGTCTTTGTATCAGAACACACAAATGATCAGAATTGTCTTTTAGCCCAAATAAATAGGTCCCCTTTAAAATTGTTTTGCTAATCATATCTCTCTAGTCGGGGAGCCAAAGTCTCAAAAGCTCAATAAAATGGATTGAACCTGATACGGTCTGCGTACTTTTATTTGTGATTTTATTTTTTTAATCTAAGGATCAGTAAATAGAGGTATATTGTTTGATGTCAAAACTCGAAGAAATAGTTTACTGCCAATGAAGTAAAGATGTAAAAAGAAAAAAAGTAAAAAACAAAATGTTGCATTTAATTAATAAAAGTTATATAAATGTTTTTATTTTTCCATATAATTTTATTACTACGTGTGTTTTATGTATGAGGAATGTATTTTGACAGCTAACCCAATCCAGTAAGGAATACAGAATATTTTTTAATTTTTCCAAGAATTTATGCATTTAAATGGCCATACATTTTTTTTTTTCGCAATATTTCCGGCAGAGCAGACCCTTAATTAGGGTTTGGGTTAATAAAGAAAAAGTACAGTAGACCGTGTCAGGTTCAACCCATCTTTCAGATTTTGGCTCCCTACGACTATGTTGCACTTGTTCAAACAACATGGCGATTATCCATAGAAACTTTTTTTTTTTTTTTTTTTGGTATCACGCCATTACTTGACGGTTACTATGGAAATAATGGCAAAACTTCCATAGCAAAACGATTTAAAAAAGCAAACAAAACAGCCGTGGAACAGCCCAATACACTGCTGGGTCAGTACTGGTAAATTCATCTCTCACTCTGTAGTGTCAGAATAGTATTTAATCAACGCTATTTTCAGTATTTAGCTATTGAAAATCTCCATTTGTTTAACATGGGACCAACTGAATGCTGTGTGATGTCACCTTCCCGAGCCTAATTGTCAGATTTGTACTTTGACTCATGTGTTGCTTGAAATCAAACCTCTTTGTAAAATGTGTCCTGTTCATTTCTGATGTTTGTGTGAATCAGAGACTTTCATCTGTTTCTCTGGGAGACAAAGACAGGATTACAGAACAACAGACCACTCACTCTGTCTCGTTCAGCTGGCCCAAAGTCTGCAGGTAAAACACTCATTCACACTTCTATTAAACACATATAAAATGACTTAAAAGATTTGGCCTCATTAGATCAGAATCTCTTGATAAATTAAAGTTAATAAAGTACACTGTTATGGTATCTCTGACATGTGTTTGAGTTAAGGACATGAGTTAAAGTAAATGAATGTTGTTATATTCACAGCTCACCGGTGCTAAAAAGCGTCCGCAGCTCTCACTGGGCCACACGACCTCACAGTCCTGGTCCTGCACCTCCAGAGAAACCTACAGACAACATCAAACAGGTGAGCAGAGGTTAGCATTCCTGCCTCACAGCAAAAGGTCACAGGTTCTAGTGCTAAATGCTGCACTCAAAACCTCTGATGCCAATCAATAAAATGCATTCACATTAGTTTTAGACACTAGGGTGACGTCAAATCAGAATTGTATTGAGCTTATTTCAGAAGTTGTGCAGAGTTTAACCCCTTAAGGCACTAAGAGAACATGTGTGGTGTTCCCCAACTGTTTTATATTTTCAACTTTGTTAGTTTTTTCATAAAAATAAAGTACTTCTGTATATTTAGAAGAGTTTGTTAATTGACGTAGCCCTCTTGGTTACAGTCAAATCAGACATTCCAAGATCACTCTGTGCCTGTTTACATTTTGTAAAAACTTTATACTTTTTAATAGGCTCCGTCTAAACTTTTAAACCTATTTTAAGTCCCTAAAACTTTTGTTTTGTTTTGTTAAATTACCTTCAGCTTTTAAAGAAAATTTGTCAAAACCCAAATTTTGCTCATAATTCTAGTGGCAGCTAGTGCCACCAGCTTTGCTGTTATTTACATTTACCAAAGAAAATCTAGGCAATTTAGTGAGAAAGGCTGGTTCTTTTGAGGTTAACCTGACCTACTTTATGTAATATTGTATTGATATTTTTTAGTTTGTTTCTACTTTAGTAAACTTAGTTTTGACTCAACTGGAAATCCCTGTAGTACAAAGAGACAACAGTGGCCATACCTGCTTGTCAAAGCCTGATCCCGTCAGATCTCAAAGCTAAGCAAGATAGGGCCTGGTTAGCACTTGGATGGGAGACCGTTAGAACACCAGGTGCCACAGTGGACGACAGAGTAGTTGTCGTTGTGTCCTTGGGCAAGACACTTAACCCACACTGCCTCAGTGTCTGGTACACTGGGTGAGTGGATGCTAGATTGTAAAGCACTTTGAGTGCCTGGAAAGGTAGAAAAGCACTATATAAACAGATCATTTACCAGTATAGCAGGGAAATATTATTAATGGTCATGTTTAAATATTTCTTCCAAAAACAAAGCAAATATCTCATACACAGAAATGCTCTTACACAGGACTTACTTATCATCTGGGATTTTGAAATCAGAGTTTGGAACATGACTGCAACCAGTGATGGAAAAATAAAATAACTAAAATACCTTTTAGTATTGCACTAGAACTGGAACCAATTCTTTTTTCTGAAAAAGCTGTTCTGGTGTTAAGTCAAGATTAGTTTTGGCACCATGAGTATTCAATGTTTTTGTGAATACTTCTACAAATACAAAGATAATTTTTTTGTTTTTTATTTTGTGATGCTTCAGACCCGGTGGTGCGTGTGACTGTGAATAAAAACCTGAGCGCTTTGCCAAGGAGACCGGGACAGAGACAGAGACAGAGAGAGAATGTCCAACACCATCACCAGCACCTCCTACACTCAGGTAAACCAACATATTCACATGTTTACACGACACAGAATAGTTATTTTTGTCAATATTCTATGGCTAATGGACAGATATACCGACCATAACTATCAAGTATTTATTTAATTTTGTTCTCACATCTTTGTTTTAATTCTACTAAACATTTCATTTTTTTTTAACCTGAAGTAAGAAAATTATAGCTTCCTTTTCTTCTTTTTGACATGTCCAGGTGCTTGCTGATTTATATTTGTCATTGGATTCACAAAATGGAGGAACAGTAAACAGTCGACGGGACAGAACAGTTTTATCAGGGCCTTTCTATTTGGAGTTGGCATGTTCTCTCCGTGTCTGCATATGTTTCCTCCGGTTTCCCCTACCACTAAAAACATGTCCAGTTGCATCTCCCCTCCACAGGACTCTCCTAAAAAGAATTCTGAATCTCAGTGGACTTTCCTGGTTAAATAAATGTCAATAAAATGAGCAGCAGAAGAATTAACCCCTTATGAGGCGGAGAGCCCAGCCCACACTTTTTTTTTTTTTTTTTGCTCACCATCAATAAAAATCAACTCTCCTCCTGACATGGATAAAATCAAATGGAACTCTCTTATCTACAGTCAAAACCATTCTGGGATGGATCAGAAATAGTTTTACTTATTTAAAAATGTTACTCTTTAAATTTGTTTTTTTGATTGATTTAGCGGTGGAGCAGTGTCTTTGCTTGATGCCCTAATAAAGTTTGGCCAAATACAGAACGATTATGTGGAATCTAGTGACACTGAAGATAATCAAGAGGAAGAGGCAAGAACTGGACACTGTCAGTGGTGTTCCTGGGAAAGCTATTCCACAATAATGAAAAAAAAAAAAAAACTTTCAAAAATACTTACATAATGATATTTGTCGCTCCAATGACCGAATTTCGACCCTCCACCACTTGTCCAGGTTTGAATCAGGCCCACGGGAAAAAATAATTGCCCACCCCTGTGCTATACTGAATCTTACATTTACCAAAAAATATATTTAGGTGGACTTTATACCTGATGTTCTTTTGTGCAAAGTCCAGGGCCTCATTTATAAAGCATGCTTACGCCTTACGCAGTGCGTAAACCTCCCTCTGCGTCAAAGGTGGTATTTATAAAAGCTCACTAGGCGCAGGATTTTGCTCAGCTCTGCGCAAGCTGGAACCCATGCGTGCGCTGTACGCAAAGGCTGAGAGACACGGGCAAAAGATGACACTCGTGGAGAGAAGCAGAAGTGATGAGAGTTTGAGGAAGTGTTTGATGCAGGAAATCATCATTTTATACAAATATTACATTTATATTTCAGCCTTAAAGCAGATGTTGACCACACAGACAAGGGCTGTTTATTCCTCTCATTTTTATTTACAACTCATGTATGTTAGCCCGTGCGGACTCGTGCACAAGCTCGTGGCTCTCGTGTGTGCGTGTGTGTTGATTATGGCTCTAATACCAGAGAGAATGCCGCTGAATCTGTGAATGTATTTATGAAACAACGCTCGACCTGAGAGAAACTCCTCCCTCAGCACATTAGCGAGGCTTATGTTAAATAAATAAAGCATCAGACAGACGCAGGTCCAACTTTTTACGCAGCACGCACCAGAATGTAGCAGAAATGATCCTGACACAAACGCGCCCCACACAGCCTGAGCCTGCCCGAATCGGGGAGGACCGTAACGGGGAGCTTTATAGCGCTTGTGCTCTCTGTCTTCGCAAAGGAAATGTCTAAAGTGTCTGTGCCACGGGCTCGCACGTGCAGTCAAAGAAGTAACCGGAGTTTCACATCCCGTTCTCGCCTGTAACGCTGCCTGTTCCCTGGCTTGTGCGTATTTCTCTCGCTCTTTGGCTCGTGCAGGGAGAGCATCCGTGTCACCCTCGCCATTCGTGAGCCTCTTTAACCATTCATTCAGACTTCCGCGTGCACGTATATAGGCCTATGAGAGTTATCGAGGCCAAATCTCACGCACATTCTGTTAAACACATCTGATTCATTCAAAAGTGAGCCTAATTTAAGGGAGAAGAGTCTTTTTCATTCACATTTTATTAGTAGTAAACGCACATGTGACAAGCGAGCTGCTGCTGCTGCTGTATGGTGCGTCTCCTGACTCCTCCCTCTTTGCCTTTCCTCGTGTGCCAAACCCACTGATTATCGCCTCATGTCTATTAAAATATTATTCATGAGTCACCTTTCATGGTGAATTGGAGGCGTGGCCTGACGTGACTTCACGTGCGCAGATTCAAGAAGCAGGTGGGATCTATAAAGCACAGATTGCGTGGAGGAGAGTGCACGAAGGCTTTTATAAATATGGAGTTTGAGTGGCGCACGCCACCTGTGGCCACTAGGTGTACGCACTTGCTCAGCAAAAATCCTACGCAAACCTTATAAATGAGGCCCCAGAGCTTCTTCTCACTTAAAACAACCAGACATCAGAGACTAAAACTACAAACCTTCAGTTTCACAAAAAGTCAGCCAATTGTTTGTGCTACAAAGTGTTCCATTTGAATTTTAGATTTGGTATAATAAATAAACAGGGCAAGTTAGCAGCTGAATATTCAAGAGCTAAAAGAGTGTTGCTGTTCATTAATAATTTGATCTAAATGTCACAGAAAGAAGTACGTCCACGTTCAGAGCCTGATCCTGGTTTGATGACCAAAAGTGAAGTCCACTTCAGCTCGTCTGATCTGCAGAGCTCCTACTACAGCACCACCAGCTCCGAGCACTTCTGTGAGAAGAACCTGCCCTCACCTCCCAGACCAGCGACGTACCCGCCCAGCCACATCCTCACAGGACCAGGTGAGACGAGAAAACATCCTCACAGGACCAGGTGAGACATAAAACATCCTCACAGGACCAAGTGAGACATAAAACATCCTCACAGGACCAGGTGAGACCAGAAAACATCCTCACAGGACCAGGTAAGACAAGAGAACATCCTCACAGGACCAGGTAAGACAAGAAACATCCTCACAGGACCAGGTGAGACCAGAAAACATCCTCACAGGACCAGTGAGACATAAAACATCCTCACAGGACCAGGTGAGACAAGGAAACATCCTCACAGGACCAGGTGAGACATAAAACATCCTCACAGGACCAGGTGAGACAGAAAACATCCTCACAGGACCAGGTGAGACAGAAAACATCCTCACAGGACCAGGTGAGACATAAAACATCCTCACAGGACCAGGTGAGACATAAAAACATCCTCACAGGACCAGGTGAGACAGAAAACATCCTCACAGGACCAGGTGAGACATAAAACATCCTCACAGGACCAGGTGAGACAAGGAAACATCCTCACAGGACCAGATGAGACAAGGAAACATCCTCACAGGACCAGGTGAGACATAAAACATCCTCACAGGACCAGGTGAGACATAAACATCCTCACAGGAC
Organism: Mugilogobius chulae; assembly: GCA_038363315.1. Taxonomy (NCBI): domain Eukaryota; kingdom Metazoa; phylum Chordata; class Actinopteri; order Gobiiformes; family Gobiidae; genus Mugilogobius; species Mugilogobius chulae. Next base: position 3,266,731 of record CM076412.1, read on the forward strand.
CAGGTGAGACAAGGAAACATCCTCACAGGACCAGATGAGACAAGGAAACATCCTCACAGGACCAGGTGAGACATAAAACATCCTCACAGACCAGAAAACATCCTCACAGACCAGGTGAGACATAAAACATCCTCACAGGACCAGTGAGACAAGAAAACATCCTCACAGACCAGAAAACATCCTCACAGGACCAGGTGATAAGAGAAAACATCCCTCCACAGGCTAGAAAGCATTTTTTCCCTAGAGCACAATGCAAACACAAACTGCTTGTGTTCAGCAGAAACAGCATCTACAACTTTAAAAATTGTCAGATTTGGTAGCAATTCAAAGTTTTTAAACTTTCTTCCGGTTCAAAAGGTTTGATTTTGCATAAAAAAGGTAACGACCATTATCACTCCCCAATCAGAGTCAGAGCTGAATTTGAGTCAAAAGTCGATGTGCACATGCCCAGAAGCTTCTGCGCATAAACATTAGTGTTTGACTACGGCAACACCTATGAGGACAAACAACACAGAATATGCGGTATTTATCATTTACTTTTAAATACTTTAAATACAGTATGTTTATTTTAGGTTACATATGAGCTTAACACTTGTGAAAACACAAAGTTTAACTGGTAATAAACTTAAGCAAACAACTCGAAGCAGTGAAACTTTGAGGTCACCAACGTTTGTGTTAAATTGAATGTTTTTTTATGAGTAGAAAGTTTACATGACGTTATTAAGCTTTCTTAACAGACGTTTTTAATCTCATATGATTGGCGATCTAAGGTTACAAACGTTTCTGGGAGTTTAAACAATAAAAAAGTCATGCTAACTGTTAGCGTGATTGACTCAATTTCGGCGAGTGACTCGGATTGGGGAATGTCAGCCACGATGGCTACGGACGCCAGTGAGCAAAAGCCATTGACGCACAGCGCTCGCCATCTTTGATCACCGGGGCTTGACCCCACCGCAAAAAAGAAAAAATTCTAGAAAAACCACAGTGAAGGAGATCTCCTCTACTGTCAGTTGTTTCATTCAATCAAACAGACTCTCAGTAAAGCTATGTTAAATCTTTTCAAATAAGAAACAAATCAGATTGTTGCCATAGAATTTCAAACTAAGTAATTGAAATGACAAGTACTCAACAGAAAGTTGGAACCCATGAATGAAAACTAAATATTTATGTTTTGCAGATGAAGGTCCGCCTCTGACGACGACACAGGTCGACTTTGTTTCTTTTCCCCTGAGCAAAGCAACGCCTCCTTCAGTGTCGCAGCAACTGGTGAGAGCAGCAAAACCTGTTTAAATAGGCCTAAAATACAGTATATGTGTCAGCAGTTGGTTTTAATCAGACTACACTGTGCAAAGAAAAATATGCTATGTTCCTTTTAGGGTTTAAAATATGATGCATATTTTGTGCAGCTTTGTCTTTCAAACACAGTTATACTAGACTGCAAATCTAATTGATTGCTATTGTGTTTTTCTGACTTTTTAGTAATAAACTGGGACATAAGTAGATCAGCAATTTACATTTTGTTCACTCTAAATCCACAAATTGATCTTAAACGACTTAATAATAGAAACAGCTCCAGTGACTTCTTGTTTAAAACTTCAGAAGTAGAAGTAAAGTATTAATTAATGAACAAGTACAGACAAGGTGAAGAACGGGGAGTTTCTGAACACTTGAGCAAGAGCTGTAGAAGAAACAAGATTACTCAAACAAACATAAATCAATACAAATACTTATTTTTTTTATTTATTTGACAGAGACAGTACAAATAAACATTGCTACTAGAAAGTAACTAATGTCCATGTACAAAAGGCAGTTTCAAATAGTTAGTAAAAGACATAAATAGGAACAACAGGTTATAAAAGATAATTAGATAAAAAAAAGAGGTCTCTATCCTCTCTACATTCCAGTTTAGTGTTCATATTGTTGCCTTATTTTAAGCCAGCCTTTGAGCTTTGTGGAGAAAAGTCTAAGTTCTGATAGTGACTTAAACTCCAAAGGCAAAAGAGTTCCATAAATGTGAAGCTTTGACTGAGAAAGCTGACTGACCCAGAGCCTTTTTCACTCCGCAGTTCCCACTGGTCCCAGCTCTAGTTCAAACACCTTCTTATCATGTTTTTGTATCAGGCTACACTTAACATGAGGAGCGAGGTTAGCGACAGTTGTGATATCTCTACCTAATACAAAGACAAAGTATAGTCCTAACACCACAATAACCAATCTGAGTGAAAGCATAAATGGTATACACTTAAACCGATCTACTGTAACACTTTTTCTTTTTCTTGTGTTGAATGAAAAAGACCAACATGAAGTTCCCGCTCACGTCTGAGCTCCACAGCACCACCCACAAGGACAGCTACACCCCCAAACGCCCGAGTGTGTCCCAGCCCGCTGCCAACCAGCTCCGGAGCCACATTAAAATGAACTGACCTGAGACGAGACAAGAGCAGGTGGACTAATAAAGAGCAGTATTCAACAACTTGGTCTTATATGTTTACTTCAGTGTGATTTTGAGAAAGTGTTACCAAGAGTTTGCTTTTCTTTCTCTGCTGAGGGTTGTCTCCTAGAATAACTTAAACTATGCACAATAGGTTAAACAAATTAAGTCAAACTACAGCATTTTGATGGTTAACTGTTTCCCTGCCACTGACAAAAATATCTATCATTGACTTTTATTCTCTGCGGCGATGTCAGCTCTCTGATGCACGTGCTGACTTTGTCTACAGTCAAATACATGATGCAGTTTCACAAATTCACCAGCAGAGGGAGGAATGTGTGAACAAAGGACCCAGAGGAAGTACATAACCAGGAAATACATGTGTCTTTTGTTACTTTTACACAGTGTAGCCTACTGTTTATGTGATCAGTTGATTCTAAAGGGCCGACTTTCTTTTCAAACAGAATACAGGCAAAACAACTTGGACTAAAAACTATGTTGAGTAAGTTTAGAGCAGATATTTAATCTTTAAAATTAAGAAAAGATGATCCTACTGAACTAGGACTCTGAGGAGAACACACATGCAGTCTAGAAAGTTCCTCTTGGTCAGAGAAGTCAAACTATTGTATTTCTTCATGTTTGAAGGGTTCAATATAATCTCTGCTCCATGAAAGAGGCTGAATCTATAGAATCTGCATCAGAAAGTAGAAAAGTGCTGCTGCCTTCTCGTCTGTAACACAACTTTTATTGGTTTAAAGATGAAAAAGACACTTGTCATTGTTTTAATCATGTAAAACTCATATTTTTATTATAAAGACATTATTTTATTGTACTAGTTCATATTCTTTCACCAAAAAGTAGAACAAATTAAGATAACACTGACATGAAGTTTGATGTATAAAAAGGACATTATCTCAAAAGTTTATCAAATACTGAAATCTAATGAAAACAAGGAATTCCAAATGCTATAAAAAAAACAGATTAATGTAGAATAAAATATATTTTTCTAATGAAAGTAGACTCTCGTAGGTCTCATTTGATGTACAACATGTAAGATTGCAGTTGCCAAAGTTTTTTGTGGAGCTGTGAAATGAGCAAAAAGGCCTGGCAGAGAAGGAGGGTCAAAGTGAGAATAGACCTGCAGTAAAAGAGTTAAAAGGTAAATGCAGATGTAGATCTGTAACCATACAGTATGACAAACTTAAACATTTACATTTACTGCAGAGAGGAAGTGTGAAACTGACAGGCGGATCGGTGAAGATTCTGCACACAATACAAAGTAAAGTTTGAACTAAAATTGCAAAAAAAAAAAAAAAATCAAGTTACAATAATTAAATGAAGTGGTAATCACTTAGATGTTCCCAAGCAGTGAAGCTGGTTAAATGATGCTCAAACAATAGCTGCAACTTCAGGACGAAGCTAAGATTGATTCATTTTAGTGAAGATTTGTGCACCCATAAACTCTTACACATATTTTCAATATTTTTTTTTATTTCCACCATTAGATAAAAAGAAACCATCAAGCTCCTGGACACACTGAAGACAAAAAGAAAATTTAAATCCTTTAAAGTCATTACAGGTTCTTAAAACAAAACCAAAAGAGAGAAACGAGAATCCAAGGGTGCTCACTGGATTTTATAAATAAGTGCAGTAACGTACCAGGTGCCCATCGAAAGATAATGACAAATAAAGAGGAGTTCGAGGCACGTCTTGTTAGCTGGTGTTTCAACTCAATGAGTCTTTATCAGGGCCTAACAAAAGCTTCAGCTTTTGAAGAGGAGCTACAAAACAAAACAAATGCCAAATCTGGTGTCATTCTGGCCCAGACAAATGACACCAGCTATAGGTACTGCTGCTTATATTTACCAAAGAAATTTAGGCGGACTGCAAAATCTGAATTTCTTTTGTGCAGAGTTTCTTGTCAACTATTATCAGTCGGTCTTCAGAGGCCAAAACTACACACCTTCAGCTTCACAAAGAGTCCAGCATTTGCTTTTGATTTTATTTTGGGGTTTAACTATGGTGACCAGATGTCCCAGCAAATGTATCAAAAAAAAACATTGCTTTGTCCCGCAATTTTACACAAAACATGTCCCAGTTGTCCTGATTTTTTACCCAGTTGACACTTTCCCAGCCTGATATATCAGCCGGTTTCATTTCACTCTGTGTCAGAAATATATTGTTATTTGTTTACTCACACTAAACTAAACCATGCGTGAAAAAAACAAAAACAAAATTGCAACAAAAATGCATCAATTTTGCATTTTTATGAGGGTGAAGGAGCCTCGAATGGACTAAATGCAAAAGAATGTTCTTATTTATGCGTTTTGGGTTTTTTTTCTCACAAAAACTCAATTGTGTTGTGAACATCGGTTTTTATTTTTGAAAATCTGGTGAGCCTAGGTTAAACTTCATGTATTACACTTACACATGATAGGACAGAGCATTTTCACTCTTAACACGGCTTAAATATGCAGGATTTTTTTGTTAAACCTGTCAATGCAACTCCAGAAAAAATCATAATACCTGTAGTGAGAGTAGAACAGAGCATTCGATAACTCTCTGTACCGTCCGAGCGCTACAGTGTGTGATCCTCTGTTTTTACAATTTAACAAACAGTTCATTCTCATCATTAACCCCTTTTGTCGTAACCTCGTCAAACAATAAATAAATAAACTTTTACCGAGAACGAATGCGGACGTCGCAGTTAAGTGGCTTACACATTCACTCGGGCCTCGGCTTTATGCGCGCTTTGTCCCACTTTCATCTGTTTGCACTGCGGCAGGTCACAGGGTCAGCTACTGTGGGAAGAAAGAAGATTCACCTGGATTAAAATGTTGTAGAGGTTAAGCAGGTGACATCACAGCTTTGTAAATGTCAGCAGCGAGTGGCGAAAATGAATGAGAGTCAGCGGAGACAAATTATAGTTTCTCAAAATACTGCTAAAATAGGGAAAAAAACAGTGGTCCTCCCCAGTTTCACTTTACTGTTTGTAAGAAGTGTTTTTTAAGCCATAATTGCAACAAAAAATGAATACATGTTGATATTAACCATGTGTTGAAGGATTTACAAGAGCAAGTAATCAGATTAAAGCCTAAATTGTGTTTCCAGAGGGAAAATCTGCCGTTGTCAAACAAGCTAATGTCTGCACTGTTGCCGTGACAACAGAAAAGCTTTATTCTTATGTCGCAGAATATAATATTTCTGCTTGTCATTCTGAATTTGAGTCAGTCATGCTAGTAGTTAGCATAATTATATTTTTATTGCTTAAACTGCCAGAAACGGTAAAAATGTTGTTTGTTAGAAATGTCCATTAAGAAAGTTTATTAACGTTTATTTTTGATAAAGTCACGTAAAATCTGGTACTTTTTACACTCATCAAAAAACATTACATTTAACACTAACGTTGGTGACCTCGAAGTGTCACTGCTCCGAGCTGTTTGCTTAAGTTTATTACCAGTTAAACATTGTGTTTTCACAAACGTTAAGCTCATATGTAACCTAAAATAAGCACGTTTAAAAAAGTAAATGATAATTATACCATGTTCTGTATTGTTGTCCTCGTAGGTGTTGCTGCTGTTCGACTATCGACCGATGGTCGAACCTCGGATTCAAGAGGAGCAGTGCGGTCTTCGTCCTGGCCGTGGAACACTGGACACATTTGACCGTGTCCTGTGGGGAGTGCTCCAAGAGTATGGGGTCCGGGGCCCTTTGCTCAGGGCTGTCCGATCCCTGTACGACCGGAGCAGGAGCTGTGTTCGCATTTGCCGGCAGTAAGTCAGACCTAGGGATGTCACGATATCACGATTATAGCAAAAGGAAAAATCACGATTCACGATTATTGGCATAAAGAAAAAATATATACACATATATATTTAAAATCTAAATTATTGGTATTTGATTTGCTGACAGTGACAATACACTGATTGTATTACATAAATATGATGTAGCCTATAAGAAAAATAATAAATACAATTATTTTAAATAATTACCCTTTGAAAAACAAAGTTTTAATCAAACTTTTTTTTTTACATTATTGTCCCTTTAATGATTGCTTTAATATTCTCATTATACTTACAAGGAGAGATCGATTACTAATAATATATTATGTGCGATATCTGTCACGTGACTCACGAAGGCGACGTCATCCACTCGTTTTGTTTTCCCAGCGTGTCGTCACGTGATGCCTGCACACGTCTCTGCTTTCGTTTTACTTTCAGGTCGGAGTTTATGTCAAATGAAGCATAAATACTCGTTCATTTTTGCCGTGAGCTGCGTGACACTTTCTGGACCGTTTCGTTTAAAGGATTTACGTTGTTTCTTTACCTTTACTTGGACGAACAGCGAGGATGATCGTATCGAAGATGCTGGATCATGTAGGATGTGTTAGCGCTTTTAGCGGCAGCTTTTCAATGACACGTTTTGCGTATTGGATACTCTTCAGACCGCACAATGCACTGATCATCTTTAAAACATCTTCTGACTTGATTATTTGGATGGATACAACTCCTGAAGCGCTAACTTCAGCAGCCTTAGCGGTGAGTTGACGACACACACGTCGTTCTCCGCTGGCGCTGCCCACGCACGTCACAGAAGACGTTAAAAGACATGTTTGCGGTTTACCGTGAGTTGTAAAAAGTCTACGAATAACCTACCTTGGGGGAAAATATTCACGATTATTGAAAAACCGGTTAATCTTGACATCCCTAGTCAGACCTGTTCCCAGTGCATGTTGGACTCCGCCAGGGCTGCCCTTTGTCACCGGTTCTGTTCATTGTTTTTATGGACAGAATTTCTAGACGCAGTCAGGGTCCGGAGGGTGTCTGGTTTGGTGACCACAGGATTTCATCTCTGCTGTTTGCAGATGATGTTGTCCTGATGGCTCCATCAAACCAGGACCTTCAACATGCACTGGGGCAGTTTGCAGCCGAGTGTGAAGCGGCTGGGATGAAGATCAGCTCCTCTAAATCCGAGGCCATGGTTCTCGACCGGAAAAAGGTGCCTTGCCCTCTCCAGGTGGGTGGAGAGTCCTTGCCTCAAGTAGAGGAGTTCAAGTATCTCGGGGTCTTGTTCACGAGTGAGGGAAGGATGGAGCATAAGATTGACAGGCGGATCGGTGCAGCGTCTGCAGTGATGCAGACGCTGTATCGAACCGTTGTGGTGAAGAAGGAGCTGAGCCGAAAGGCAAAGCTCTCGATTTTCCGGTCAATCTACGTTCCAACCCTCACCTATGGTCATGAGCTTTGGGTAATGACCGAAAGGACAAGATCGCGGATACAAGCGGTCGAAATGAGTTTCCTCCGCAGGGTGGCTGGGCGCTCCCTTAGAGATAGGGTGAGAAGCTCAGTCACACGGGAAGAACTCGGAGTAGAGCCGCTGCCTCCTCCACATCGAGAGGGGCCAGCTGAGGTGGCTCGGCATCTTTACCGGATGCCTCCTGGACGCCTCCCCGGGGAGGTGTTCCGGGCATGTCCCACTGGGAGGAGGCCAAGGGGAAGACCCAGGACACGCTGGGAGGGACTATGTCTCTCGACTGTCCTGGGAACGCCTCGGGATCCTCCCGGAAGAGCTGGAGGAGGTGTGTGTGGACAGGGAAGTCTGGGCGTCCTTGCTCAGACTGCTGCCCCCGCGACCCGACCCCGGATAAAGCGGAAAGAAAATGGATGGATGGATAGTGTTGCTGTAGTCAAGCACTAATGTTGATGCTGCTGCTCAGAAGCTTCATGGCACTTACAATGGGGAATTTACTTCCAGAACCAGGGCGATCGAACACTGTTGAGCTCCATAAATGTTAGTCTTTGACAATAGTAACACCTGTGAGGACAAACAACATATGCTAAAGTTTATCATTTACTTTTTAAATATGTTTATATGTTTAAGTTAAACATTAGCTCAACATTTGTGAAAATATATATATTTAACAGCTAATAAACTTTAGTAAACGGCTTAGAAAGATCGAGGTCACTGACACTAGTGTTAAATTAAATGTGTTTACGACTGTAGAAAGTAGGAGATTTCACGTGACTTCACCAAAAATAAACGTTATGAATATTTCTTAACAGACTTTTCATGTCATCTAAGTCTGGAAGTTTAAATATTGAAAATATAGCCAAGCTAACAAGTAGCATGAGTGACTGTGATTGGGGGAAAAACAGTCTCCAGATGTCTTTAACAACAGCTAGCTAAAAGGTGCACTGTTGCCTTGACAACAGAAAAGCTGTTTCTGTTGTCACTGAGCATTTCTGCCAACTACTCAGTCAAAATGTTGAAAACCATATTTCTAATAAAACATTGTCTCTGTAAAGAAGCTGGAATGTATATGGAAAGACCTTTTAAAGGAGACCTATAATGCAAAATCCACTTTTCTTAACCATGTTATAACAGTATTCTCTCAACATTAGTTTACCCAAAGTTGTAGTTCAATTGATTCTTGCATGTTTGAGTAATCTTGTATTGTTCTGCAACTGATGCTCCTGTGCTCAGAAAATCCCCGTCTTCACCTACCACCTTTCCACACCCATTTGTCGGTATTTACTTGCGATTAGTCAAAACAATCCGGTTTCAAGTAAATGGTCTGGGTTCACAATTGTCGTTTGGACACATTTCTATGCTCCAAAATTTGTAAGTTAGGTTTTATAGCTTATCAGTTCTGCAGTTTTAAACAGGAAGTCAGTGAATCTGTTTGTATTTCCAAGCCGTTTTAGAACAATTTTAGGTTGTACAGTGAACAAAATGTTATCTACATATGTTCTAGTTTATTACTAAATACATCGAAAAAACACAATAGGTCTCCTTTAAGTAAAAGTGATAAAATATTAAATCAAAATGTCCACAAATTATAAACTATTCCTAATTTCTATCAGATAAAAATCTGATTGCATAAATCAATAACCAAAGATGTGCATTTTTTCTATGTATATACTTTATGGTGGGCAGTGGGAGGGGATAGGTGGTCAAGCATCAGCTGCAGAGAAATATAAGATTAGTCAAACATGCATGAATCAATCAATTCAAATTTAAGTTTGGCTAAACAATGAGATTCAATTCATTTTTTATTATCTGGTGCAATAAACTTAGCATTTAAATGTTACTTATCTTTAAACCCCAGTGGCAATGTTGTCTAAACTTTAACAAATCCACTTTCCTTTCATCTTGACCTCACTTTCATTCACAGCTGTCACACTTTCTCTGAGTTCAGTCGAGTATAATGTGTCACGTTCGGTTGTGAAACTCACAGCCTTGACCCTCGTCGGGCGGCACACGCGGCTGATCCAGTGTTGTCACAAATACACTGTAAACAAACGACAAACTGTGGGTCACAAGACTGAGCCGACACTTAGACAGTCACACTACAAAAACTATAAATGTAGACTTGCTTAAAATAACTTGGAATCAGATTTATGCCAATGGGGTAAAAACAGTTTCCTTAACACATTATCAAATAATTTGGCTTGAAATAAGAAGAAATGTCTTGAAATCAGTTCAAAACACTTTGAAACTAGGAAAATAATCTCTCTACAATAAATCAAGGTTAAATTAGTCAATCTAGACTAAGAATCAGGGGTGTTGGACTAAATAGTGCTAGTTTCCCCGGGGCCCAGGGCTGGAAAGGGCCCCAAAAAGCAGTTTACTTTTGCTTATGAGATGTTCCTCTAAATGTATTTATTTGTGATATCAGAGAGCTTCATCACTCCTTTAAAACGTAGCAAATGGACTTTGGCCAAAGAAAAACTGCTGAACAAAGAAAGATATTAATTGATCAAATTAGATTACAATTTGTAGCTATTATTTTATAGCAGGAGTTTGAAGATTTCAGTGAACAAATAGCCAGGGTTGAAACAAAATTATCACTTTAATAAATATGCAAAATTCACCAGGTTGACTCAAATCTAGTCAATATATTACAATTTCTCAATCCAGCAATATTATAATTTTGTAGAAAAAAGAAGAGGTAGAGGCACTCTCTTTTGCTGTGGTTTTATTAGTGAATCACGCCAACGCGTTTCGACCAGAGTCTTCTTCAGGGCTAGTTAATCACAGGTGGTATGAGTCCTGCTTAAATAGCAGGTAGTCACGTGATCACACACGAAAAATATTTACATATTTACACATATATACATCCACAGAAGATCAAGTGTAACAACAATAGACCCTCCTAAACATAAACAGGTGGAGCCTATCACTGTTATGCTGAATAGGACAAGGCTTACCGTCAAAAATACACATTTTATATAGTGCAGTTCTTCGAAAACCATCAATCATCATCATCAATAGATCATCAAACATCAAACCTGTATTATTAGTATTATAATTTGATCTTTTGAAGTTTGCAAAAATCCCAATATTAGGCAAATTATGTGTGGAATGTAGAAATTAAAGAAATATATATGCATATTCTAAAAGGAGATAAAACCCAAATGAATACAAAGATTTAAGAGCCGACTAAATAATTAAAACGCGAGAAAAACAGTGTTAGGGGCCCATCAACAAGGTTTGTTAGTGGGGCCCAGAATTTGGTGCTACGCCCCTGCCTAGAATCAAGGAACTTTAACTTGTCTTGAAATTCATTTTTTGGTGTGTAGAAGAAGAGGGTTACAAAAAAGTCACATATACAGTTTATATAATAACAATTCATTCATTCATGTTTCATTTGGTATCACTTGTTTGGAGTCGACTGGAGCCAAGCCCACTGACTTTGGGCCTTAGACGGGAAACACTCTGGACAGTGGCCAACTCGACGCAGGGTTAACACATAAACTTATTTACTTTCTCATTCATTCATTAGAGTAATTTGACTAAATGACCTAAGTGTGCATGTTTCTGGAGGTGGGAGGATGCGCTTCCAGAGTATCTCCAGAAGACCGGTTCAGACCTGATCAAAACAGCTGCTCTCGTCCCGTTTACTTGTTTATTTAAAGAAGTTTCCCCAGCCAACCTGAGAGACAGTGTATGAAGCATGCGCAGTAGAGCGGAAAGTGACGTTGACTAAAAATCCCTCTATACATTCTCACATTTAGATAAACTTTCGTTATCCTTAAGAAAAAACAATAACTCCCAAAATATAGTCAATTTGGCTATGTGCAGTTGGCTTGCGTACGTTCAAATACTACATCCTGTACACACAACCACTTCCTGTCCAATGCTTTTCAATGAGGTTTTCTCTACGTCAATTTAAAACAAATAAATACTCTTTAGATCAGACACTTGTGGTAAATGTTACAGAAAACATGTTAAAGACTTTACATATCAAAGAAATATTTCACCAGAAGACACTTGTGTGTTTAAAAAGAGACATAATTGTGCCTAAATGCTAACGCTAACAGGAAGTGGTCGTATGTACAGAAGTTAGCATTTTTGAACGTACACAAGCCAACTGAAGTTCTGTGCACAGAGCCAATTAACGTGTAAATGGTAGCCTCGCTATTACTAGGAACTCCAGTGAATATTTGTAATTTTGTTTTTTATTGGTTAATGTCAGTGATGGTTTTTTGTTTTTGTAAGTTTTATGTGGAATTGAAAAAGACAACTCTGGTCTTCCTAACACCACTTAATGACTTATTCCAGACTAAACAGATTCTCATGTTAAAGCCAATTAAACCCACTCCAGAAACTGTTGCTGTGTGAACACAGGCTGGGACATGTAGTTCTACTGACTAAACATGGTAGGAAGCAATGTGGGACAAGTTCTTGGTACTTGCATGTGGGAAAATGCCCATTGTAGGCCAAATTTGATCACTTGAACTGCCTAATCTGGACCCTGGACTTCAGGTTGAAATCATAGACTGTATATACCAGTCTATGGTTGAAATGCACTGGTGTAGTGAGCAGTAACTTCAACTGAAACATGGCTCCCTGGACTCATGATTCATGAAATGGCTCTGAATAAATGAATATAATTGAATCCAAAGTAATGATTAATCAGCATAAATAGGAACAGACTGTGACACACTTTAGTCACATTGTCCCAGTTAAAGCCCAGAGTATTTTTTTTTCTGTATCGTCTGTAAACAGTGAGTTCTCTGTTGTCACATGTGACACAAACCACAGCTGATCTCAAACACACGACTCTGAACAGTGACTGAAGTTTGTCTAAGTCCAGACCCACCACTGTGACGACCTATTTTCACTGTCTCAGTTTGTTCAACCAGCTGCACGTTTCTGTGTTCTGTGTCTGTCAATCATCAGCTCAACTAAAAATAGAAACTTAAATATATCTTTTCATTTAAGACTGTACACAAGTACTGTATATATCTATTTATGCGCAGTTAATAGTAATCAAGTTAATCTGGGTCAAACAATCATCAATCCATCCCATGTGCAAAGAAACTGTCTTACAAAAGCATCGTCACACATTGTTTTACCCTTTTGATTTTGAGTCATATGTCAGAAAACACATTTATGTTTATCTTGCATGATGTTGACTAATATTGTCTGTCTCTGTGTAAAAAAACACAATTCACATTCTTAAAACTTGTTCATTAATTGGTGATTTTCCATCCCAAAGTTACCTGGTGTCATGTCACTTACCATACAACTTTGGGGTGGAAAATCACCAACACACCCCACTGAAACAAAAGGTTAATAAATACTTTGGGATGTTCTTAATACATTTAAACAAGTTTAGCACCAAACAGTGGAATATTACCACTAAACAAACCAAGAAGAAGAAGGTTATAGGCACTCTTTTTGTTTTTTCAGTTTATATAGTATTGTGGTGCACCATATTAACTGTACAAAGGCACCCATTGGTGTTTGGGGGCGTGGCTTAATCTCAACAGTATATATTAAGACATTTTGTCTAGTGTGATCAGTGCTTAGACAAACTTTTGTATGTTGGCAACAATTAAATGTTCCTCATGTTCCAGTATCGAGTATAATTTTTTTACCTTCCGCCACAGAATAGAGTGATTTTCAGTCACTTGTCACTTGCCGCTCTACTGCTTCTGTCGTCTGCAAAAAGAAAAGCTGTCAGTCTAGTTGGCTGGGGAAGCTTCTTTGATTAAAACAAGAAAACAGGATGAGAGCAGTTTATATCAGGTCTGAACCGGTCTGACAGACGTCTGGCTCCTGAAGCTTAAGTGTTTTTCTCTGTGTTTTTTTCACTCACCTGAAAGTAACGTTTAAGGGTCGTAAAGACAAATTTAGTTAGCTGACAACAGCGCTGGTGAGTGTTGTTGCTACAGTTTGTGACAATCAGCCGCATCTCTTTCTGCATTTTTCGTGCACACGCTTCTCTAGAGTTGCTAAACAAACAATCCCTCTATTGACCCTATTTTGTCCCGCCTACTTTTCTAGGACGTGCACTTCCTGTTTAGCTGCATTCAGCCTGTAGATTTCAGTCAATGGGTTTATTTTAACTGTCATTATATTTAATTAAAATTGCCTCACAAGACAGACAAACAAACACGTTAGCTACCTTAACAGAGCTAAACAGGAAGTGTGTTTCCAAGCCAAGTGGGTGGGACAAAATAGGGTCAATAGGGGTCGATAAGCAACAATGGTTACCATAGAAACAATGGCAAATAATATATTTATCCTCTTATTGTTTGATGCATTGTTCTGGCAAAGACTTAACGGTAACTTTGTAGCCAAAATAATAATAAAAAAAAAAAAGAAATAGCAATAGCATTTTTGATAATAATGTTCTTTACTTGGGTGTTTTTGTTTGACTAAAAACACCATAAAGTGTGTATTTTTACTCTGAACAGGCTTGCATCTCCCTAAAATCAATGCTAATAAGTCCTAGAGAATGACATCTTGGTTGTTTCCATGGAAATCTTGATCCTTTAGGTAAAATATTCGAAAATATGACATAAAATTGATGTATAGCTATGAAGAATGTTACAAACAAATACTTTCAGATTCTAGCGTTATTTCAATGAGTTTACGCTTTTGAGTTTTCACCCCTAGAAAGTTACGTAGTGTCACTTTAACAATAAATCATATTAAGAGTAGCAGAGACGAAAAGTAGACGAAATTACCAACTTTTCTGGAGCTTCTTCGCTTATTTTGCTGTAAAACGGGGCGTCCTCACGTGATTCCAGCGTGGGTATTGTGGGCGGGGCTCTTCTGCACGCGCCGCTCGTGATTGGAAGGAGCGGCTGAACGCGAGGACGTCAGCGCACGTACATAAAGGCGTCTGTTCGTGCGTGCGTGACCAGCTGGACTCGAGGCAGACGCGCTCGGACCAGCAGCAGTAGGACCAGGACCAGGACCAGGAGTGGGACTACAGGAGGTCTAGAACAGGACTACAGCAGCCAGGTCCCGAGCGGAGGAAGAAAACCTTTACGTGGACGACGTGCAAATTCATCCGGAGTCCAAACGTAAACAGACTGCTCCGATTGGTCCTTTGTTTTTGGGTGAGTGCAGCGCTAGACTCAAAAAGATAAGACAGATACGGACTTTTAAAAGAAACGCCTTTATTCTCCTCCCTTTTATCAGTCAAACTCTACGATAGATTAAAGTTATTAGCAGTACTCAAAACTAGAGCTGTGCAATACCTCGAATTTTAGATAATAGAGGTTATGCAGGTGACCTCACAGCATTCTAAATGTTCATGCTGAGTGGCAAGGATGGATGCATGATAGTTAATGGAGAGAAAGAACATTTTCTCTTGTAAGAGTTCAATAAACAGCTAAAACAGAAAAAAATACACTACAGTTTGATAACAAATTCAACCCACAACAAGTCTACTGAGCATTGGGTTTGTAACTGACATGTGAAAAAAGAAAATCAAGTCAAAAGTTGTAGCAAAGCAGATAAACTTTAGCTTCTCACATTTATCAGACATTAAAATCACACACAGTTGAACTTATTACCTTTTTCTTCTTAAAAAAGATGTTTTTGAGTCCATATGTTGCAGTCAAAATGTCCTAAATCATCAACTGTTTTTAGCAGACAAGTTTGTAGCTGACAAGCCGTTGCCACGACAACAAAGAAATACATTGAAGAAATGCCACTCATTCTAAAGTTGCTAAGCATTTTTGGAATAAAATTAAGTCACCTGCATAACCTCTATATCGTGAAGGTTGTTTGTAAGACATGCAAAAATTGAATATCGAGTATATCGTGCAGTAAAAACACGCTACTTAAGAGCAAATTTCTAATAAAAGTTAAACAAATGATGCCATAATCTTTCTAATACTGTAGATGGTTTATATTCCTGTCAGAATTAGTTCAATAAGTAATTCAGAGCACTTCACAAAACAGCAAAATTATGATAAAATGAAAGATTCATGCACTCTGGAATTTAGAAAATATTTGTTTGATATGTATACAAGTTTGTATAAATATCAAATAAATATTTTACCAACTTAATTTTGAAAAAAAAAAAGTGAATATGTGCTTGGAATGAGGAGTATTTTTGGTTTGGTCTTTTTTATTGGTTTGAACTAAGATTGCTAAAGGAACCAGCATAAAATCTTGTTTTACACTGACTTCATTTTATTAAAAAAAAAAAAAAATTGTTCTTGAAATAGGAGCTACGTTTTTTATTGTATTGTCAAATTATTTATATTAGGAAAGTCACAATGTGAAAATTAGGATAAACACCAAGTCAGTCAACCAGTTTTAGGCTCATGGGAATATTTAAGGTTGTCGATAATCTTGTCACAAATTTGAAGACAGGTTTTGGCACATTTATGTTGAACTAACAAATTATCGCCCGAATATCGTTATCGAGATATGCCAGTAAATCATCGAGATGTTTGTTTTTGTCAATATCGCCCAGCCCTACTCAAAGTTGAACCATTTAAAATAGACACTATTTACCCAAAAGCATGCTGTTGTGAGCATGTGTGAACATATACAGCTGAACCGTTTAAGAATTGTCTCCAGGGTTCGTACAGTCATGGAAAACCTGGATGAAAATGTCTATTGCAATTTCAAGGTTCTTGAGAAGCTTTGGAATTGTATTGGTTTTGGAGAAGTGTTGGATTCAAAAACAACATTGAGATCATTTGCTTTGACACAGTCCTGGTCATGTTGAACTGAGATCGAGAAAAAATATGTTTTTAAAAATGTGCCCACAATATATTACATATTAAAGATGAATTAATTAAAATTGGAAAATGTTTATGTCTAGAAATCCCTGAAACCTTTGTGTTTTGATCTAGTTAGTGAAAGCCGACATTTGATTGAAAAGTAAGTTAAACAAGGTCATTGAAATGTAGGGAATTGCTTTGGAAAAGTCGTGGGAAATTTGATCTGTACCATCCCTGGACTACATTCATTTTCTACCGCTTAATCCCGTTAGGGGTCACAGGTGACTGGGGCCTATCCCAGTGACTTTGGGCCTTAGGCGGGGAAACACCCTGGACAGTGGCCAACTCGTCGCAAGGTTAGACAGACAAACATTCATTCTCTCATTCACTCACAGGAAAACTGTGATGCCCAATTAACCTAAACATGCATGTTTTTGGAGGTGGGAGGAAACCGGAGTACCCGGAGAAAACCCACGGTGACACGGGGAGAACATGCAAACTCCACCCAGAGAGATCGTGAGATGTTGATATGGTCAGACCCGGGAGTCGAACCCACGACCTCCTTATTGGGAAGCCAGAGCTCTAACCACTTGCCTACCGTGCACCCTGGATTACAGACTTTTAACTAGTTAATTATTCCCTTTTACCTAAAGAAACCAGACTATAACCAGTGAAGACTTTAATAGTATTTTGTTCTTGTAATTAGCATTTATTACAACTAAGCACTCCCACATTTATTGCACTTATTCATTTATTATAGCCCAGCTTTTACTAACTATTTCTGATTGTCTAAAGTGCTATGATCTGAAAAACTGAGTTTCTGTCTTTCTCATTAACTTACAACTTCAAAATGTCACTAGAGTGAAGCACAAATTAAAGAAATTCTTTTACTGCAAAATATAATGTCTTGAGTTGTGCAGATTTCAATTATTAAGTAAAGATTTGTGTCAATGGAAGCAGCAAAGTAGTAATGCTTGTTATTGCTAGTTGTTCCTAGCCGTACTACTGCATCTTAACTCGCATTTTACTGAAAGTTGTGAAAATCATGTCTAAACAGTGCGTTTACAAGATCAGAAAACACTTTTTTTGCTCCTGTTTAGTTGTAAGAGAATAAACCGAAAGTCAGGTCCTCTACTGTATTATTCAGGCTGCATTATGTTGAATTACTTAAATGTTGTTTCTAATTACTATTTTTGTAATAGTTTAGAATGACCATATTTTCAAAATAAAAACTGGGACACTCAAGTTTTTGCGGAGGATAATGAACATCCGTTGAAATGAAAATAGCGGGTAAATAAGTATATTGTTATGCACTTGGTCAATTCATGGCTCATTTACACTTGCGTATATTTTCATCATTTTCTGTCAGTGCAAACTGGGTAATTTCCAGCACGGGTTTGTGTATTTTGACAAAAGAAATGGCAAAACATTTCTTCAGAGTGGTCAAAATCAGGACAACTGGGAAAAGTCTTGTGTAAAACTGGGACAATTTATTGAATGAATGAATGATTTTATTTATACAGCACATTCACACAGACAGATGTCTTCCGAAGTGCTTCTCACAGTAAACTCTCCTCACACAGTAAATGGTAAGCAGTCCTGGAGCAGATCAGCAGAGGCGATTCACCTAAACACCTGGCACCTTAACCTCAGATCAACACCAAGCGTTCCCTAACCTGCTTGTTATTGGTTGGTGGAGAAACCGGAGTGCCCCAGACACCGGGGGGAACATGCAAACTCCACACAGAAAGGCCCGATTTGGAAACATTTGCTGGGACATGAGACGCAGGGCTCAAAATAGGGACTGTCCCAGGTAAATAGGGACATTTGGTCATCCTAGCTCAGTTACATTTGTCCGGCTGCAGACTGATAGTCTTTACAATTACATGATGTCTGAAATTGCGTTGCAATCGGTTGAGTTTTTTGGCTCCTTAATCAGTCTACTAAGGGTTTACACGAGCTTTGGAGAATTGGTTTAAGTCTGTTTTTTCTGACCTGCATGTAGAGCTGGGCGATATATCGAATTTTTGATAATATCGTGAATGTTGTTTTGAAGATATGGAAAAATTGAATATCATTATATTGTGCATACATGTGCTACAACAGAGCTATTTTACAATAAAAGTTGCTATACTTTATTAGTTTAAATATATATTCTATCAGAATTTGTACATTAAGCAATTCAAAGAACTTTATAAAACAAACTAGTTTGTAATAGGAAATTGTTGTACTTTTGTGATAAATTTGACAAATATTTGTCTGATAAATAAACACACCAGAAAAAATGACACTCTTGAATCTCTATGTGCCTATAATTAGTGTTTTACATGTTTTCAGTAGAATTTGATTCATTTGAACCTGATTACCAATATAACAACTATAAAATATCTTATTTTTCGCATCTTGTGTTCTTGAGATAACTACATTTTCTTGTTTTACTTTGTCAAACACGCTCAAATCACGACAAACACTACAACATTCAATCAATTTTAAACTCATTAGAATATTTAAAGTTGTCGTTTTTCCAGTGTAACTAATTTGAACACAGATTTTAACACATGTTGAACTGACAGAATGTCGTCCAAATATCGTTATCAAGATTTGCCAAAAAGTTATCGAGATATTTATTTTTGGCAATATCGCCCAGATCTGCCTGCACGTAAACACCCAGACTGAGATGAATAATTAGGAGGCTCAGAATGCATTAAGTGATGTGACTGCTATGCACATGTTTAAATACTGTACATCTTCTACTCTTCATGCACAGATGATGCTGAGCTGTGTCTCTCTTGTGTCCAGCAGCAGCAGAGATGTCACTGAGCTCCATAAAGTCCTTCCTGGTGGAGCTGGACCGGCCCGGTGACGCGGCCTTCACCGG
Organism: Mugilogobius chulae; assembly: GCA_038363315.1. Classification (NCBI taxonomy): domain Eukaryota; kingdom Metazoa; phylum Chordata; class Actinopteri; order Gobiiformes; family Gobiidae; genus Mugilogobius; species Mugilogobius chulae. Next base: position 3,286,022 of record CM076412.1, read on the forward strand.
GGGAGAGCTGGTGGTGGGCCGGGTGGTCCTGGAGCTGCGCCGGGAGACTCGGGTGGTCTCTATGAAGGCCCAGGGTCGAGGAGTGGCCACGACGCACTGGCTGGAGAACCGGGGCATGAACTCTGTCTACAACGACTACACCTCCAAACTCACCTACTTCAGGAAGAGACAGCACCTGATCAGAGGTGAGAGGGCAACAGACTGGGGTTTTATTTACTTAACACTAAAGAAAAGCATAATATCAAGAAAAAATATGTGATGGATGGTCTTAACAAGTGGCAACCTTCACAAATGCATACAGTATTATAGACTTTATTACTCAGTACACATATCAATTAATACATAATATTCAAATTATTCCAAAACACAAATTAGGCTGAACTGGACATGCCAAATGGAAAAACACTATTTATCACAAGGAAACATTTTAGAGCATTTTTAAATTACATTTGTGCAGGTTCTTTAATAGAGGAGGGAGAATGGTTCCAGATTTTAGGTTCTTTGTATTGAACTCTGGTACTTGATTATACAAAATTAGGGAGATCTAATGAGATGCCCATTGTGAGTTAAATATCTGGGAATTCATTACTAAATGTGAATATATTGGGAAGAGTTTTTCAATAAAACGGAGGAGAAATTGAGCAACTTGAAGTTTGTTCACTTGGTAAAAGCTCAGTATATTGACTTCTGTGAACAAAAATTGAGATATGTCTATGTCCTACACCAGGGGTGTCCAAACTTTTTTCACAGTGGGCCGCATTTTGATACCTATATGGAGCAGAGGGTCATACAGTACATGGTTGTGAGATTAATCATTCAAAATTTAGCATTTGACCTAATTTTAATGACCCACAACACTTTTAATGAGGCATTAAACGTTCATGTTTTGGTTTATAAAACATCAGAAGGTTTGTTATTTCGACTATGATAAAAGAATTTCTAAAAATGTACATTAAAAATGATTACTTTTATAAATTTGGCCAATCTAGCTGGAAGCCTGAGGGTCACAGAAAATTAATCCAAGGGCCGCATTTTGGACATGCCTATCATACACGAAAGATTTTTCGCAAAGCTCGCTTTTGTAAATGCAGGTTTAGTTTCCATGGTAGCCCAAATAATATTACAGTAGGCTAATACTGTATATGAATATATCGTTGATTAGTACATCATATTTGCCCTGAGTAAATTATTTTTGCAGAGGGTTCGGCTATATTGCTATATTGTCATTATTTTAATGCGCTGGATTACTATTTAGATTTGATCTCAACTCATGTACACGGTGTATAATGCTATTGCCTTAAGGTTTGTAAAATCATCTACTTCTTTAGAAAGTTCATTGTTGCTTATGGTTGTTATAGCTGTCACTCACTGAGCATGACAAACAGGAGGTAAATAGTCTGCATTTGAACAGATCGTGGCATTAAGTTAAGAAAAGATAAATTCACAATACAGTATGAAGACTTTACCAAACTTTGACTCATGTCTGGGATGAAAGCATACACAAATGTTCTAGAAATGCCCCAATCTGTTGCTAATTCAGACATACTTTTTACTGCTGTTGGAATGAAGACATCTTTTTATGCAAAGTGAAGCCAACCTCCTAAGCTTCTCCCACAAACACATTTCAAACTAAACTTTCATGAAGAGATGGTGAAAGAAGAAGCTGAAGAGGGAAGCAGTGTAATTGGTTTGACAGCAGGTGTTTGTGATCAGCACACAGTTTTGAGTGGATAAATCAATGCTGATGTCACATTAGAGTCTAGAAATGACACTGGCTGTTGCTGTTTGCTCATTTTAGATTAGATCAGTAGACAACACTTCTTTTAATGGCCAAAAAAGATTGTAGTGTTTAGTTTAATTTTGGAACCAGGGCTGCTGATTGAGAGGTGCTTCCTGCTCTCACTTTAAGCCTTCACCTGCAGGTCGTGTCTTGTCTTGTTTGTCTCTTTAAACCCCGGTGCTTCTGTTTGTCGTTTGTCGGAGCGGTGAGTGGAGCAGGTGTGAGTAATGTAGTGTGAAAGTGCTGACCTGTCTGTGTCTGCTGTATCTGAGCTCTGCGTCTCATGGAAACAGTGAAGAGATCGGATTCACAGGAGGAAAGGCTGCTGCAGGTGGGAAGCTCAAATACAGACCGAGTTTACTGTGAGAAAAAGATAAGATTCATCTAAAATAAGACTTTGATTATGATATTGAGCTGTGAGTATACAAACATGTCATACTCATGCTTAAAAGTCTAAAAATCTCATTGTAGGATAGATTCTTCGTTGTTATACTGTACTTTTCTTTTGAAGAACATATGTGTCAAACACGAGGCTCGGGGGCCAGATGAGGGACTCCATATCACTTCATGTGGCCTGTGGGGTTTTCCATAAGCACCAGGAGGAATGTGACTGTAAACATAGTGACATTTTTTGTTTCATTATTTTTTCTTTAAAAAATATCTTGATAATTTTTTGGCATGATCCGATAACATTCCTAACCAAACAATGTCAGTCCAACAAATCTGACATTGACCCTGTGCCACTTGCTTAGGAACACTGAGGTTCCTAGGCAACAGGCCAATAGATAACGAGGTACCTCGTTATCTATTGGTCAACGTTTCACTGGCCTCATCATGTCCACAGTTTCTATATTTTTATATGTTTTTTTTGTTTAGCATAAGAACAAGGCTGTTACAAATCTATGCAACTGTTTTTGTCCAAGAATGTTTTTTGTTCAAGAATGTCAACAAACCAATTTTAAAAATCCTCAATACAACTTTTAAGACATGTTGTAGTGATTGATTAAACCACTCAAAGGACACGCCCCTTTTTCAAAACGTTTCATGATTTGACCAAATATTCACGCTTGGTAATTGTTTGTTCTACTGCGCATGTCACAGAATACACAGTCTGTCTAGTTGACTGGGGAAGCTTCTTTGATAAAAACATTCAAACGAGACGAGAGCAGCTGTTTCGATCAAGTCTGAACCGATCTGACAGACGTCTGGCTCCTGAAGCTTGAGGCAGTTTTTTTGGGTTTTTTTTCACTCACCTGAATGTAACTTTTATGATTTGCAAAGATGAATTTCATTCACAGATTTTGATTTAGCAGCATAACTTTTGTTTTCTCACAGTGATAAAGTCTTGTACTTAGCTGACAACAGCGCTGGTTAGTGTTGCTGCTACAGCTTCTGTCAATCAGCCGCGGCTCTTTCACTTATCCGGCTGCACGTGTATCTGTGTTGAACAAATAATCCTTCTATACAAACATAAGAGTCAATGGGCTTGGTTTTTTTTAACCCAGATGCTAAAATGTGGGTCTAAACTGAAAAAAAGTGTCTTCAGTGTCTATGTGAGTGAAAAATATCAGCTGTGTCAAGTCTTTGCTCCCCCTAACTTATTTTGCACCTGGGCAAATGCTTTATAATTCTGTAAGGTTTTATTGTTAGAACTGACTCTTTCTGGAGAACCATGACATTGGTCAAAATAGGTTTGACCCAGAATGTAGACAGGCCCACATTTTTATCAGAATGTTTCATTCAGTGACGACAAACCGTGTTTGTTTGCAGACAAGTCTGGCCTCTGCCCCATTTTTAAGAAATGGTGTTAGTGTTTGCCTCGGCTGAACCAGTGGCCTTGATTCACTCTCCTGCTTTGAGCTGAGTCTTGTAAATGATGTAGTTTTATGTAGAAATATTTAAATTTACTTAGATTATTTTCATGTATCACAGACAGAATAGCAACAGCCTGTTTGCGTTTTATTCATGATAACTGCAGGTTTCTAATGTCTTTCATAATGAGAGTGAGATTGTGGAGTAATAATGTGTTGAACCCCTCAGACTCAGAGCGTCTGCTGTTTACAGTGACTGACCTACAGAACGTCCCGGTGTTTAAGGAGAGAACGATCAGACCAAATGGTGTAATAGTGTTAATATTTGATCCAGCTCTGAGAATCTGGGTTCAGTGAGTAAACATGTCCTGAGAACTGCACTGCAAAGACAAACACGGCTGTTAGTTTGGTTAAGATTTAGACTTTGAAATAAAATGCTGACTAAACGTGAGTCTGTAGAGTCTGAGTAGAACAAGGTTATTACTGCTGTACTTCTGTCATGCATTTTGAGCTTTGCAAAAAAAAAACTTAGTCAGGTAATTAGTGAAGTGAATAAATTGGAGGCTTATAGTGCATTAGATAACTGAGCAAAGATTTCATTAAACATTTTGCCTGTTTTCACGTCGTTTTGATGGGGTTTATAATTGTCTTTTCTCCAGTAAAGATGACGGAGGTAATTTCACTACTGTTACCTAGCAACCACATCATAAAAATGGGATATTACTGCGTTCCAGGCAACTGGAAACTGGGATATTTTCCTGTTGAAAACTACCGGTTCCCAGTTCAGGGCGTTCCAACATAATCAGCTGTAAGCATTATGCCTAATGCTAACTTTTAGACTAAACAAAAGTAACAATAAATAATCATAACCAGTGTTTGTTTTTGTGCCAGTCTTACTTACTATTAATTTATATACCCTGTGCATTGAAGGTGTTTCATATTGTCAGACTTTAGCGTTAGCATTAACACACAAACATATAAACACAAGAATATTTAACATGTGTTCAGAGAACCAACAACTAGAGATTGACCGATATATCAGTTGGCCGATATTTTGCAGCCTACAGTATATATGGATTTATTTTATTTTCTGCATATCGGCCACCAACCTTATTTTGGCCAAATATTTGATCAGTTGTTTGAACAATCGTCTGCACTCAGTGATCAGCTCAGAGTTAGTTTTTTAGAAAAATTGTACAGTTTGTTTTATATTTCTCCATGTTGCTGTTTTGAAAAGGAGAACTTTTTTGAATTACTCTTAAAAATGTTCTGCAATGAGCATAAACATGTTGCATTCATTAAACAATCAGACAAAATAATTGTTCAGATTGAACTTTTTTTTTTAGGACAGACTATCTCATCTCAGTCATGTTTTTTAAAAACTAAAATAAGGAAATCAGCCTAAAAATCAACCTTGAAAATTAATCAATGAAATCGGCATTCTGCTTACAACATTTTTAAAAATTGGCCTTGGTATTGGCACAAGAAAAACCCATATCGGTCGATCTCTACCAACAACTCACGGTTCACTGCCTGAACTTAAAGTATTTTTTTTTTTTCCATACTGAGGCAGTGAAACCATATAGAAATGAACTAAACAGGAAATGAATATGCCAACAGGAAGTTAGATTTTTGAATATAAATAAGTCAACTGACTTTTGAGTCAATTGTGTTGATTGTTGCTCTCTTATGTGCTGTGGGACTCCCTCGACCAGGTCCCAGTTAGTAAGTGATATTTACCTGTTAGAGTGGTTTCAGCGCATTTGTACAAGTGGAGAATATCACAGTTACCAGTTGTCTGGAACGCACCAAAAGATCTATAAATGACACAGATGTACTGTTTAAACTCCCAGAAAACTGTGTCAGGTGTGCATAAATCGTCTTTTCATTTTGGAGCTTTTTGATGAAACATGGAGGGGTTCAGTTTAAGAAATCAAATAGTAATTTTCAACTTTTATTCATAATTTGCCACTTAGCTGCTGAATAACAACAATATGATGAGTAAAAATTAGAAAAATGTCACATGGCCTTATTAACTTCATTTTGAGTGTTGAGTTTAGAGTTAGATGCGGTTCTTAAAGTGGGCCAGGATGCACAGATGCTCACTTACACCACTTCTAAATATGCCTTGATTTAGTTCTAACACTTCTCTGAGCGTTTAACTTGTTCTCTGCATGATTTTTGCTGTACCAAGACTCTAAATGTAAATGAGAGTACTGACATGTCTTTTGAAGCCCTGGTCAGACTGGTTTGTACAGTTTAAACATCATTGATCTGAGTGTTCTCTCTCAGGCTCCAGGGGCCCGGGGCCACGCTGCTGCAGCTGCTCTGTTTATCAATGAATCACATTAGCTCTTAACGACAGGGAGGATCTGAAGACACACAGACACACAGCTGCTAATGAAGTGCACCGTGTGATTAGTGAAGAGAAAGAGAACACTGTCTGTGGAGGGGGAGAGGAGTTGCCAGGTCTGCGTCTATATAGCGACTTTAGGCTTTATTACAGGGTTTCTGCAGGGTCTTAAGACATCTTTGCAAGTTGATTTTTAAGAGAAAGTTAAGAGAAAGAGCAGGAGAGAGAGAAGAGGGAGAGAAAAAAGAGGGAGAGAGAAAGCAAGAGGAGGAGAAAGACAAAGGCAGAGGGGGGAAGAAAGAGAGAGAGAGAGAGAGAAAGAGATAGAAAGGAGGGAGAGGAAATGGAGCGAGAAAAGAGGAAGAGAGAAAAAAGGGCACGAGAGGAGGAAAAAGGGATAAAGAGGGAGGAGAGAGAGCAAGAGAGGAGGAAAAAGGAAGAGAGAGAAAGGATGAGAGAGAGACAGCAAAAGATGAAAAAGAAAAAAGAGGGAAAGAGGGAGCGAGAGGGGGAGAAAAAGGAGAGAGAGAGAAAAAGAGGGAAAGAATAGAAAAGAAAGAGAAAGAGGGTGAGAGAAAATGGAGAAAGGAGAGAAAAAGGGAGAGAGCAAGAGGAGGGAAGATGAAGAGAGAAAGAAAAAGAGAGGGGAGAGATGGCAAAAGAGGGAGAGAGAGAAAAAGAGGGCAAGCGAGCGAAGGGGGGCAAAGAGAGAAGAGAGGTAGAGGGCAAGAGAAAAAGAGAGAGAAAGAAAAGGAGAGAGAGAGAAGAAAGACAAAGGGAGAGCGAGGAGAAAGGTAGAGGGGGAAGAGAAAAAGACGGACAGAGAGAAATGAGAGAGAGGAGAAAAGAAGGAGAGTGATAGAGGAGGGAGGTGAGGAGCGTCAGCAAGAGAAAGGAAAGCAAAAGGAAAGAGAATAACGACTCATTTACACGAGTTTAATCAACATAAAACGTCAGAAGTTGTACTTGTATGGTCACATGTTTTGAAATGAGGCGTAGCAACAGTTTGAACCATAAATCAGGTCAAACATCTGCTTTTTCACGTCTCAAAAGGTCGAATTTTAACCCAGTTTGAGCCCTGTCCTGTCCTGTATTGATAACATCAGAGAGGGGAGGGGTGAGTGAGGGAGGAGGGGGCGTGGCTTAGTTTGAAAAATGCGTGTGTCTTGTAACCGTGACAACAGGGAGAAACAGCCCCTCCCCTCTGTGTTCTGCTTCTGCTGGTACCACGGCTCCATTCATCTGACAACAGCACAACAACAAAAGCACATTGTTTGTTTGTTTGTGATGAGAGATTTGGGATTTTTAGAGACACGTTGTCCTGTTGTTTTTGTTTGTGAACTGTCCCGTATTGGTATTTGCTTGATGATAATCTTTAGGACAGAAACAGCAGAAATGTTAAAGTTGTTCTACACTGGTTGCACTTCTAATTTGTCTTTACCTTTTTCGAGTTTTTGGCTACAGCAGTGAGACCTTTCTAACACTTTTCAAGAAAAGGTCAGCTGCACAATTTAGGAAAAATATAGACCCGTTCAGAGCCTAGATCATTTTGGGGGCGGAGCCGCACTGGTGCCCTACGCAGAGTTTCTCCATAAGTTTCATACAAAACGAGTAAGCTGTACTAACGATATTAAACGGTTAGAAAACTTCACAATGACTTCAAACGAAGCTCTGACCATTCCTAATGTGTTCCTTGGGTTTGCACCAGATGACACATTTTATAACTCGTAATTTTTTCGGGCTAACTAGCTTGCCGCTAAAATCTATAGAAAAAATGAGGGATCACTATCAAAACAAATACATCGCCTCAGAGTCATGTAAGTATATCCTTGGAGTCTTTTATACAATAATCTTCTGTAGAAATCAGCACAAAATAATGCCACACAGGTGCAGTTTACTGAGTCTAATTCTACACTGATAATTGATAAATAATTAGCACAACTTCCACAAAAATCTTAAGTAATGTCACGGTAACCCACCTCCTGTGCTTTTCTGCAAATTACGTCGTCAAACTCATCAAGGGATTTGTAGCTCAAAGCTTTTCTCTTGTGCACATGACTTTTCCCATCAAGTATAAGTAAATATCAGGTGGCTGAATGTCGGGACACTTACTAACGTCATGCTAACATTCAGTAGATAACTGTACATGGATCTGGAGTCGCTTGCTGTTCGTTAAATTGAGCTTTTAAAGAGAGTTTTGCGATTTTTTAATGAAATGCACCTGCGTAGCTTGAAAAGCCTGAGACTGGGCACCACTCAGGGCTCCAGTTAGCGCGCGCAGCCATCTTTGTTTACTAACAGTAAATGGGTCTATTGGCCTTGCTTTAGCAGAGAAAAGTTATATTGATTTTTAATGCGATTGGAGGAGTCAAGAAATGAAATTATTGCTGTTTTAATATTGCCTCAACGAAGTAGCATCAGAAACATATCCTATTATTGGAGACACTAGAGAAAGTGTCTGAACTATAGACCATTTATTCTCTATTTTTGTATGTTGTGTTGTTGTTTTTAATTTTTTATATGGACCAAATTGAGTGCAATAAAATTTGATTGACCGTGAATTTGGTAAAAATACCCAAAATGTCTCGCCTCAAATGGTGTCAAAGTTTAGATTTGACTCTTATAAACATAAATATAACTTATAACTTACCCCGTTTCAGTTGTTCTCTGGACTCTTGTGGGACGCGAGGCAAAACTTCCAGCCGCCTGTGAGAGCTCTTCCTCCGGCTACGGTCAGCGGAGGGACCCGGTGTAGACCCAGCGTCCGTAGCTTTAGCAGGGAAAAGTTAAGTTGACCGAGGAATTGGTAGTAATAATACCAAATATTTCTCAAAGATTAGATTTCACTCGTATAGACAAAAATAAACAACTTTTATCGTTTTTTCTGGACTCTTTTCTCTGGACGTTTTGCTTCATTACTGCTCATGCGCCAGTACATGTGCGGTACTTTTTTTGTGTGCATATTACTGCGATATGATTACAGCACAGTGTACCAGAAATATTATTTGTGGTTAGTTACCGTAATTTGCAATGCACCATGAGAATTATTGACTTTTTGCAGTGTCCTCTGAATTGTGAACATAAATAATTAACCTAAAACACTGCACTGGGCTGATTTTATATTTGTGTGTCCTTACATTATATCGTATTATATATAAATGATCAGTGTCAGGGTTTGTCCAGAACTGCAATTTAAAACATAAATCTACCTATGTTAGAATTTGGACAAATATGGCTATGATCCTTTATCAGGCCTAATTTGTTGTAGTCCAGTGCATTTTCCAGTGCATTGTGGGACCTCTAGATATGTAGCCTACATTTTATTTGTGTGCCACTCGCAATAATAATCATAAATCAAACTGGGCCGCATGGAATCAGCACATCTGCAGAGAATGTCTCAAAATATATCATTGTGATTACATATATTTGTTTTAATCTTACAGTAGTTGCAACACTAAATTATTTTAGGCACAAAAACTGCAACAATCATTATTAGTAACATCAACATACTGACATGAGATTTATTATGCATTATCACAGTGTGACCAGCAGGAGGCGCTCTGCTCCTGAGAATGAAACAAGACTGAGCACGAGCTTCACTTTCTCCTTCATCTCCTTCATACTTTATACTACTTTTACAAAACATTTTGCTGCATATGTTTTATGTCTTCTATTTTAAATCTGTTTATTTACAATAGAAAACAATTTTAGTCTTGCACTTTCTTACATTTGATTGCAACAAGTTATTCCTATAATCACAGTTCCAATAGTAATTTAACAATTAAAAAATTGTTAACTTAAAGTTGTTGTAACTAACTTTTTTATTTGTAACCTACTAAACTTTGTGTTTCCACTAGAAAGTCTATGATAAATGCAGCACTTTGTGAAAAAATATGACCACTGAATACAATACGGTCTGAACTGAATAATAAAGATTTTTCATTCTAATGAGGAGCTGAATGCAGCGCTCTGATTGGCTGAGCTCTTCAATTTCACTTTAGTGTTTGCAAAAAGTGTTTTTAAGGCAGAATTGCAATCAAAATTTAACATGTTAACTGAATGTCAAATGGTTTGTGAGAGAAAGTAGACAGATTTAAAACCTAAATTCTGTGTGAAAATCAGGTCCTCCATCTTTAACTTAAACGATCTGCCAGTGCCCAATGGAACAAGGCTTTTTGTGCTTTAAATTTAAAACAAATCCTGTTCTTGTTCTCTCTTTTGACTTAGTTAAAAAAATTAAAAAAGATCACCTGAATAAAGATCCACTGGCAGATACTTTTACATTATTTTTGGCAGTTTTAGTCAAAGTTCATATTGATCGGCCTTTTGCAACATAAACAACTAATCGCATCAGAACCAGACTGATTTATTACTAAAATTATAATTGGCTGCAGCTCTTGTGTAGTTTGTTTTTCTTGTATTTCCTGCAGACTAAGCACGTGTAGTTGCAGCGCTTGTGTCTGACCAGCGGGAGGCGCTGTGGAGCCAAGGACTTTTCCACTCGGGACAAAGCTGTAAACAACTTTGTTTTTCTGTCTCTCTCCTGTGAATGAATGAGACGTGGAAAAGTTTCTCAGAATTCAAGACAGAGATTTGTGTTTGAGGGCATTTGTTTTGTTTTTGTGACATGTTTTCTCAGATGTTTTTTATTTGTTTTGAAGAATTCTCTGCAAATGACTAAAGTGGTGTTGCAGAAAATGACCTCACGCAGAAATAATAATGATAAACATCTCTTCTGTTCACTTTGGTTGTAGGTTTTTCCGTAAACAGCTTTCTTTAGGCTTCATTTATCTTTTACTATTAACCCTTTAAGTCAGACCTGGGCAAACTCTGAATATTCATCTTAATTTTACTCATTTTAGCCAGATTAAATTCCAAATTTTAAGACATTTTAGCAAATTTAGAAGTAATTTTTTTTGCGTTGCATAGTTCTTTCATTTGACTGACTTGGCTGTAAAGCTTGTGTTTGTACTTGTGTTCTTAATGTAAATGGACACAATAGAATATACCCTTTATTTAGAACTGTGCAATATATCAAATTTAAGATAATATTGTGAATGTTGTTTTTAAGATAAGATATAAAATCATTCTTTAGCTTATTCTTATTGTGCATCAGTAAGCTTTATGCCACAACATGAGGAAACATGGCTAAAGGAGCTGCTTTTTCATGGAAATAAACAGGATAAGGCCCTCCTCTCGATCAAATAATTGTTAATTTTGTGGCAATGCAAAAAACACTCATAGTGAAATTACACATTTTTGTTATTTATTTAGTGTTACAAAGACATTTAAACTAGAAAAACATGCTTTTACCCGATTTTGTTTTTGCCCAAAAAGTTACACGTTGTACCTTTAAGGGCCTCGTGTTTGACACATTTGATTATTCACCTTATTTCGCACCGCCCACTTTCTTTCCTGTGCATATATGTTTACTTGGCAATCTCAAAAAAATATATAATGACGGTTAAAATAATTCTAGCGGCTGAATTCTACATTCAGAACAATTTTGGCATAAAAGGCATGTTAATGTTTTGATCTCAGAACTGTTTTTATTGCAAAATGACAATATCATCAATATCGTTACTTTATGTTGCACCACATCAGTGTGAATTGTGCACTTTGGAGAATATTTTTAACCTTTAGACTTCATACTGCACATGTAGTTTTCATACATAACCTTTTTCTTACTTGTAACTTGATCATTCAATTAAAATGTTTGTTTGAAGTTTAGTTTTTACATCTTTAAAGCCCAATGTTGCAGAAAAATTTAATTGAATGTACCGTAATTTCTGGATTATAAGCCGCTACTTTTTCATCTTTGAACTATGCAGCTTATAAGGCAATGCAGCAAAATTATAGATTCTCAAAGACTTACTATTAACAAGTGCAGCCTATATATGTAGTTTATCATTTTTCTTACTTAAATCTAGTGGGCACGGCTTATATTCAGGTGAGCTCAATAGGGCAGAAATTACAGTCCTCTAGATGCAAAAAAGTTCTTTATATCATAGACTTTTATGCAGACTTTACACAAGCTTGTTCTATTTATTTTTGGTCTTGTTTTGTTCTTATAAAGTCCAAACACATTTCCAGTCTTTCACATGTTTCTCATTTGTCTCTGTTGAAACTGTGGACATGCTTTGTACTTGTCTCAAACTTCTGCTTGTTGTTTATCCACTCGGCACACTGCGTTTGCTCAATCTGCTGCACATGTTCATTCATTCTCATTCATTTGCTCCGCTCGTTCAAACCCTCGTTGCTTTAGGTTTTGGAGAACTTGTTAAACGTCTGGTTGGAGGTCAGAGGTCAGAGTTTTTCCTGCTGCAGGCTGAAGGATCGGAGCATGCTCAGTGCTGCTGTTTTCCCTCGAGGAACCTGGAACTATCAATCACCGCCGCGCAGACTTGTTTTGCTCTCTCTCTCTGGGCCTCCACACCCAGAAGTCTGCTGCCGTGTGTTTGCGAAGACGCGTTCAGGGGCGCTGCGGAAATCTCACACTCTGCTTAGTGTACACAGTCAGCAGTTTCAGAGCAAACTCGTGAAGATGGCAAGTCAAAATAGTCACACAAACATGGATTTCTAGACTTTATGGACCTGATTTATCAAGCCAGGTGCTAAACTGTGGGTGCAAACTGAAAAAGTGCATGTTATTTATGTGTGTTTTGCATTTAACTTCATATTGGAGCACACATGTATAACATATTACACAAAACACATCTGCACTATCTTCATTGTTTCTGTGGGAGAGAAGTTTTTCTCCCCATAACGTATTTTGCACATGAGCAAATACTTGATAAATCTGGCCTTTGTGCTGACAGAGAACAAGCCAACACCAGGCATTCTAGAGGTCGGACTGATGACGTTTCGTGACGTTTTGTTTTGTTTGCCGACGGCGCGAGGGGAAAACATAAACTTGCTGAACGTAAAAATGCTTCCCAGATGTTCAAATACTAAAGTTTGGAAACTGTAATCAACCACTGTGCAGTGGTGAGTGAAAGTTTAAAATTAAAGTTACTTTACGTTGTTGTTGTTTTACGCTGTTGTTTTCCCCTTCGTTTGGCATTGCCACAACACGATGACGCTAGTCTGTCCTCGAGAATGTTCAAACTGCGGCCCGAGAGCTAAATGTGGTTCTTGTACATAGTTTTCGAGGCAGTTTATACGACAACGAGTTTTCACGAATCCGTGACGTTTCGTTGTCAGATTGGCTCCTCTTTCAACGTGTTCATTGAATCGGCGTTCCACTGGATACGATTCAAGAGGTAGTTTCACCGGGGATGGTCAGTGGATACACCGCGGTGTAAACAGGAAAAAACAGCTGTCAATGAAGACAGTAGTCGCTACTGTAAGGCCATAGAAGAAGACTGCATAGTCACCAAAAATGTCTCTTTAAACCAAAGCACCTTTCTTTCTTACAAAGTCTCACTAAGTAAAGCCAACAGTGTCCCTTTTATACCTGCGTATGGCAGAGGAGGAGACACAAAACGAATCTTGTGTTCAGAAAAAAAAAAGAAGTTTGAAGCTCCACAACAAGTATTATTCCACCGTGAACGTGGAGAACGGCTGTGTCTGCGCCCGGTAAAAGCGAGCCGTTCTTCTCGTTTGTGTCCAGCTCTCGGCGATTTCCTTTTTCCTCACGCGCCGGTCCTTGTTGCTTTATTTTGCCATTTTATTGATATAAAGAACTTGTAAACCTGTCAATGCTCGTGTTATCATAAGAACTACAGCATTTTGGGTCTATCTGTGTTTCTATGTAAAGGAAGATTAATTGCCACGACGCCATATAAACTGTGAGCACAAAATGTTACGACTGTGACGGTTTTCTGGGGAACGTTGTCTTGTAAACTAGGCCTTAGTCACCCTTGCTTCTACTCAATCGGCTCAAATTACATTACATTATTAAGTGTTGCTTTTTACTTAGAACAATTCTGAAGCAGTGATATAAATAAGAAACATCTTGAAGCAAGACAAAACTAAAGCTAATAATGACAATATTTTATTAAACTTGTGGTGAGTGACACATCAAAATTAAATGAGACCTAATGTATTTTTTCTAGGAGTAAACTATAATATAATCGATCAGTAATTGACATGTTTTTTTTTTTATAAAATACAAAATGATGTAAAACAGCTTAAAAATAGAAACTAGGTCATTTACTTCTGGTTCAAAACTGCAGAACTCTTTATAGTGAGATTTGAATGTAACACTTGCTAACACTCAGACCAATCACACTGCTGCTCGCCACTCTCATCCCTTCCTTTCATGTTTTCCTGATGATTTTTCAGTAAAAAAGTTTAGGTTAGTGGTTGTGAGTGGAGTTTAGTGGATTAGCATCATTTTAATATTGAAGGTGGTAATGCTGTAGTCGACCAAAGAAATTAATCGACTAAAAAGGGGGCGTGGCTAAAGCTCTGAAGCTACAAAAATATTTTTGATATGACCAAACTGTGCTTAAAAGACTAAAAGTGCAATGCAGTTCATGTAAAAACACAGAAAATGAATAAGTACAGTGTTTATATCAAAAAAGGCAGATTAGACCAATGACTCGGTTCAACTCTTCATCTATCGTTTGCTGTTCAATATCATAATCATAATCTAAATAAAAATAATTAGACTAATAGAAATTTTGGTCGACTAAAGCCCATAGATTTGTCTGCAGAGTCCGTTGTCTTAGTTTGATTTCCTGTTCTGAGCCGTGATGAAAACACATGAGCTCATTCTTTGACTGTAAATATAGAAAGTAGGTTAGGACAAACCAGTTTTCGGCAGGCTTTGCCCCGGCTTGTTCTGGAGCTGTTGTTGAAACTGAGAGACGAGAGAAACGGGGAATCCTGGTCTGTCGTCAAGGACAAAGTGAAACGATGATAGAGCCTTTTTAAATACATCTGAATTCACGTCTAGTGTGAAGTTTATTTTAAACAGGCATCAAAATCAATCCAATTCACTTTATTTATACGGCACATTTTATAAATATTTTCTAAAGTGCTGCACAGTGAAACATGACTAAAATACAGCCAATTAAAATCAGAGGGAGACAATTAAAAAAGTGGAAGTGAATTAGGAAATATATGTTGAAATGTATTTTTAAACATACTAACTAAGCACAAGTGACGGTGAGGGAAATGGAAATAATGTTTTTTGTAAAAACGGGGCAGATAATTGACAAGAATTGCATTCTTCTTTTTGCTCCTTTCCAATCATGATGATGTTTAAGGATCTGTCGATATATCAACCGATACTAGTGCAAGGACTAAATAGCTTTTTTTTTTTTTCCAAAGCATAAGAAATGTGATCATATTGTGCTATGTAACTTTTTTATAGTGCAAGTCACAACTAAACAACTTTATATTAAGAAAATGTCCAACATTATGAGACATTCTGGGTCAACATTAGTAAAACAGCCTCATTATGCTCAATTAAAAGCACAACTACAATATCGGCTGAACCGATCTCATGGAGCCGATACTCGATCCTACAAAATATCCTGCATCATCATCGAGGTCCGATCCTAGTATCGGTGTATCCCTAATTTTAACCTCATTGTAAAATAAGCCTGTAGTAGTAGTGTGTTTATTTCGGTCACAAGTACGAACAATATTCCAAAAACAATAACTTTACTTACAGAAAGACCGAATAGGCCGAAGCAAAATCTTGTTAGAACAACCCTTTTACCCCAACATCAGAATACAAATGTGACTATTACAATTTTTTATAATAGCCAAAGAAATTTAGTCATAGGACTCTGAAATATATCTACTGAAAATTAAACATTTAAATATTCTTTTCAAGCCAAACAAAGTGTGACATAGTTTAAGTTCATCTGTACAACTGTTCCAGAGTCAACACCTTTTACACATAAACAAAACTTCTCTAAGTTCATACGAGCTCTCTGAGTTTAAACATTTTCTGTAGGATTTCAATAGAAGATTGTTTATTATATAGATCCACTAGATCATAGAATTTCAATAATTATAGATTCATAAACAAACATTAGTTGGTTCATTATCAGAAGAAAATGAATTGTTCTTATTGTCTTTTTTGCCGTGTGAAGATTGTTTTTGAGCATTATTTGAACTGGATTTGGGATTTGCTGTTTTGTAAATGCAATAAGTTTAGTTATTTCTATATTTAATGACACTTGCTGATGTTTAGATCTTCATGTGAACTATAAAGTGTCGTATCATCGGCAAAAAGAACATAATGAAACAGTTTTGAGGCTGTACTTAAGTCATTAATGTATATAACAGAATGTCATGTCTAGTTTGTTTCATAACTTTGTGAATCAAGTCTTGTGTTGTTTGGGAAAAATGATTGTATTTATGTAAACAGCCTCCAGCCGAATTTGAACTGTGTTTGATTTGTTTGTCTCGTCAGATGACCAAAGTGAAGAACTATTTTTTGCAGTGAACCAGACAAAAGAAGGAATTGTGGGTAAAAGTTTATGTTCATCACAGCATTCTTCTGCAAGTTTACATTTAGGGCCTTAAAAAGTCTTAAGTTTGCTGTTTTAGGTCTTAAAATGTTTGCACAGATCTAAGTTTTTTCTAGGGCTGTAGTTCTTTAGTCTTTTAGTCGATTAATCGGTCGATGGAGTCTTGGTTGATCAAAAATGGTATGAGTCGTCTAATTCTTTTATTTAGATTATACGGAATTTGTATTAAACAGAAACAGAATCATTGGTCTGAACTGCCTTTTTATATAAAAACACTGTTTCCTCTTCATTTTCTACCTTAAACTATAGTTTTTGCATGAACTACAGAATAGTAGTCTTTTTGAGCAAAGTTTCTTGCAGAGTTGTCAAGTGTACTCAAGTGTCCAACACGATTTTGATACTAACAGAGTAAACTTGATTCTCGATACCACAATGAGAATTGATTTTTATTCAATGAACCGACATTTTCAACTCAAAATCCAAGTTTATGATCAAACATTTTAGTTTCAATTCAAACCAGTTTTGATGAAACAGTACTTGAGTTACAATACTTAGTTACTTGCCATCTCTGGGTCCTAAAAGGTCCTAATTGTGACCTGTTGATCTTTGTGAGTTTTGATAGAATAATGACAGTCTGCTTGAGCTCTGAAGTTATGAATGAACCCACAGCAGTGCCCTGTTCCTCCAGCCGTCGCATTACAAAACTCTTTGGAGGCTCTGGGGGATTGCTCAAGAAGACTTTTGAACGGCGCACGAATGCTCGAACTTTCCAAATCCAAGCTGAAATATTAGAAGGCAGCGAGATGATAAACAGCAGGAAAAAAAAAACCTGGTGTCGGAGCTGGAGGAGGGGCAGTGAAGGCAGCACCAGAGAGAGAGAGAGGTGACGGCAGAACCAGGGCAACTGCAGCTGTTCTTTGCACTTATAATGCATTTTAAACATATTTTTACTGTAAACAGGCTTGTACAGTGCAGTATTTTATTTCTATAAGCTCCAACATTCTGATTAAGTGGCAAAACTGATAAGAACACCTGATAAAATGTGTTTGTAGTTTTTTATGGGCTAAATCTTTTCTCCTGGCAGGGTTCGTACAGTCCATGGAAAAGTCATGAAAATGTAAATCAATTTTTAGGCCCTGGAAAAGTTTTGGAATTCAACTGGTTTTGGAAAAGTCTGGGAAAATTATAAAATATTTTGAGTTGAAAAATGGAAGAGGGTTTACTACAATGTATTCTGCTTTTGTTTAGCTAAGACGAGAAAAAACTGAACATTGCAACTGAACATTTTGACCAAAAAAACAAAAATATTTTAAATTATGTTGTAACTAAATGGTTTGAAACTAAATTATTGCATTTAGTTTAATTAAAAACAAGCTCTAGCGAACTGGAAAAAAATCTAATCACATTTTTTTTTCCTTATATTGATCGATCTCGATTTTTGATTCAGTATTGTTTAACCTTTTCAAAAACAAAAGAAAAATGTTCTTTATGAACATGAACAAAATCTTTTAATATATCTCAATTATTAGATTTTTTTTTTTTTTTATTGTATCAACGTTCTGTCTTAAAGTTACACTTTGCTTCAAATCACACATTTTTACTGACAAAGGTTTGGTTTTCGATCTTTCGTTTCAAAGCATACAACTAGGATTGGGACGAGATCAAACTGTCACGATACTGTGCACACACGTACTGAACTGTTGTGAGATTTTTCAATGGTCGTGAAATAAGGTTTTGTATCTTTGAGCAGCTGTAGTAAATATTTCTTCCACACACAGACTTGTACGGACTTATTCTGACAGAAAACTATCTAAACTCTGTCTCAGTTTTTATTTCGTAAAGATAGGACCAATATTGACAGAGATAATTAGTCCTAAACATTGTAAAAGTCAGCGCGAAAAATATATAATCGTCACATATACGCGCGGACATCGCGGGAACAGTGCAGTGTTTTTCACACTTAAACATAGTTTAAAATAGATCCACAAAGAGATAATTTGGCCTGTATCATCAATAATGTAAAAGTACGAAAGTCCTCTGTGTGTCTGGTCCCTGTCAGCAGCGGCAGCGCTGTGAAGCAGGAGAAAGGGGGCGGAGTCTGAGCTACACACAGGGGAGCGGATCAATTTCTGTCAAAACTCAGATCGTTCAAATAATAAAAATCCAAGGTGATACACATAATGAAAGGTAAAGCTAAACTAAAAGAATATAAACTAATAATAAAAAATAATACAATACATCTTTTTTTATTTTGCCTTGTTTAAATTCTAAATTGAAACAATTAATGCAAATTATTTAAAAATCTTGTCTCGTCTCGATCTCGTGGATCCAATCTCGTGCCTCGTCTCGTGAAAATTCTGTCTCCTCCCATCTTTACATACAACCAAATAATTTATGTTTTGATTTGATTTCTCGATTAATTGCCCAGCTCTACTAAAAACAAATGATCAGTTTGAAATGTGTGTGAATACAAGGTCATGGAAATGTTGGAATTTGTTTTGGAAAACCATAAGTTAAAACCCTGTACAAACCCTGTCCTGGGAGTGTTTGTTGAATGAAGTTGCATTTCTGTTGTCACGGCAACAGCTCAAGCTTTAGCTAGCTTGTTCACAATAATGGCAGTTAGAGATTTAGGACATTTTTACTGTTGCACAACCATAAAAACAACCTTATTTAAGCAGGGAAAGGTCTTGTGTTTGATCCTAAAGTCTGAGTCAGTGACAAATGTGAAAGAAACTGAAGTGTTGTGGTTTTTCTGCTTTTCTACCACTGTTTACCTGATTTTCTCTCTTCACAATCACATACAAACTCAATACTTCGCAGTAGTTGAGGTTGTTTATATTTATTATCAAACGTTCGCTGATTATACTTAGTTTAGTGGTGTTTTGTGCACTTAGGAGAGACTGTACTTTATCTGCATTGATTCTTGTTCATTTTTGCCACTTACTGCTGTTATTTAAGTCATCTGCATAACCTCTGTCGTCACAAAATTAACTCGTTCTTGTCCTCAAACTACTTGTCTACATAGAGATTGTACTGTATGTCATTTTCTGCTTCTCTGGAATCATACTGGTGACTTTCCACAAACAGAAAATGACACACTGCGGCTTTAAATAGGCCACAAAGTGCTATTTTTGTTTGTGTCGTATTTGTGTCGGAGTTGTTTTCATTCACTTAAAGTCCATGTGACATTGTGACATTACGATTAGCCCGTTTTTCTTCGGTGTGATCGTCCTTGTGGTAAATATTTATCGTAGTTTTACAGCAGCGAGATTGCAACGTGTGAAGAAATTCACAGATAAAAGTGGAAAATTACAGGAAGTAGTTTGAGTTCTACAACAGAATCCCCCAGCTTCATTTCCCAAGGCAGTTCTCTTAACCTAAGCCTAACCCTAATCCTAACCATAACCGTACCAAAAGTAAATATAAAACAACAACAAAAACTTTTACTAGCTTAGCCACCAATGCAAAGTGATGGTGTGTGGCATAACTGGGTTGGAGAAAAAAATCAGGCAATCCCCCCACATACCTGTCCGTGTGTCAACAAAAAGACTTTACACTAATGTGAGTTTAACAATCATTTATCAACATAAAAATGTTACCAGATATTATCAAATTGTCATGTATATTGTCAAATTATAATGTTTGCAAAATTAGGCCAAAATCCACATAAATTACACAAAGTAGTTGCTAGGTAACAGTTGTGGAATTGCCTCTAAATTGTCATAAACCTAATCAAAATGGTTAAACTGGTGAACACATTAAAAAATGTTTAGTGAAATCTTAAATATAAACATGTTCAATATTTTTTACTATAAAATTGTATTTAATGGGTATTTTAAGTGTTGATGGACATTCATTGTAGACTTGATGCAATACAAAGGAAATATACAGGAGTTGGTGCGTATGACAGGTAAACAGAAGAGCATGATTTCGCTTAAACAAAGTGAGCATGATTATATTAAAGATTTACTGTCATAAAAGTATATTATGAATATAATTGTATTTTCTTGTTTGAGGATAAAGAGCAGATGTGACATAGGTGAAGGTAGATTTCACAACTATACGATTGTAAATACAGACCAGAAAATATAAAGGTTATGCCTTTAGGCTATCGTTAAATTTTGACAAATAATAATCTCTGATAGCATCTCTAAAAATATCAGAAATGTGTTATGTGTGGGTAAACCTTCTGATGTAATAATAGCGCAATCAATTGTCTGATGCAATAACGTAATCACAATTGTCTGATGTAATAATGGGACGTGTATTTTTGTCTTTTTAGTTCAGCTCTGGTGTAAAACAAAAAACAATTAAAAAATACCTTATTGTGATCTTTTGATCTCTCGTGACTTTTCTCAAAATGCAAAAATTAAAAATGCTCTGTGTAATATCGAAACAATTGCCTGTGAATCAAACAATTGTCTGATGTAATAATGCAATTCGACGTGTATTGTTTTTTTTTAGAAATACCTTATAGTTAGCTTTTTGACAAATAATCTCTGGTGGACGTCAAAACTACGACGTGTAATTTATTTGTACATTTTTTGGCCACCAAGCTCTGGCTGTTGACTGATGTTGTGTTACGACAAGGGCATCGCGTCAAACTAAGTCATAATTATAAAAAACTTGGCCTGGCGTGTGGACTTCTTGGATTACAGAGCTGTACTCTTTCCATCGCTTCACTTGGCCGTGAAGCTGCAGGGAAACTGTTGTCGCCTCCGCTGTAGCTGCGGCTGTAGTTTTCCCGGCGTCTCCTCTCTCGTCTTCTCTCTTCTGCCTCTTACATAACACCCCAAACCCCGCCCACCTCCTCCAGCCTCCAAAAGGGCCTCCTCCGAAGTCACAAACAACACTCCAAGCCTTGCAACCGGAGCGAACAAAAGACAGCGAGAGCAAGAGCGCTGCGTAACCCAAAAAACAAAACTCCCCTCGCCGCCGTGCGTAAACCTACAACTCAACTTTGGGAGTACTTCCGCGCGAACCAAAGATGATTTTCGACAAGCTGCGAAAGTTTGACGTGCTTTTCGACTCGCCCGAGCTGGACTGTCCACCCGTGTTCAGCAGCGGGGACGTGGTGTGCGGGCGGGTGGTGCTGGAGCTGTCCGGGGAAGCCAAGGTGGAGTCCCTCAAGCTGCACGCGGAGGGGTTCGCCAAGGTGCACTGGACAGAGTCTCGGTCGGCCGGGTCCAGCACCGCCTACACCCAGAACTACAGCGATGAAGTGGAGTATTTGAACCGCAGAGAGGTGCTTCTGCAGGCAGGTCAGTGCTGGGAGAAGTGCTCCAGGAGTGTGCAACAGGCTAATGGACTGTGATGGCTTATTATGACCAGTTTAGCTAGTTTAAAGCTAGTTTTGAGCTACTTTAATCATGTTTTGTTGGTAATCTCTTGTACTTTTCACTTCTGATTAGCTTTGTTTCTAGTCCTGCTTTTGTTCAAGTTTTGTTCATGATTTAATTCAAGTTTTGGTGACAATAATTGTTGTTTAACCCGCTTATACCTGTTACCAAGTAGTTCTAAGACTGTGATACGTGTTTACAGTCATTTTAATATTTAGGCTTCTTTAGCTCTTGTTTTGACCCTAGTTATGCATGTTTTATAAGTAAACTGTTATAATCCTCCTTCATTCATCATTTGCACGTTGTTAAGCTGCTTTTACGTCTTTCCATTGGCTGTGTCTCCGTTCAAAACATGTCCAAAACATGTCAAAACACTGGGTTAATTCATTCCCCTCAGGAGCAAAACAACAGCTCAAGCTAAGACATGTTTTTCTTTGTTCGAGATGAGATTTTAGATACATATCCAGCTTCTCTTGACTATCCAGAAAACTAGTTTGCTTTAGTTTGCATTTGTGCATCCAGTTTTCTTTCGCTTTTGCCATTTAAAAGACTGCGGTGTCCTTTTAAACGTGTGGTAAACAGAGCTTCCTGTCTTTGTGTGATGTGTCAAAACAAGTCTTTTGTTAGAGGCCAATGAAAGTGCAGCTGCTGTTGGCTCTGCTCTGCTCAGAGTTTAGGTTATACTAGACTTTTTGGTGAATAATACTACCTCAAAAGAAAAGTTGTTTATTGCTGTTGGAAAATTTGGCAAATGCACAAAGTTTTTGTCAATTCTGGACGCTGAAAAACTTTTGAGAATGTTTGAAGTTGGGGAATAGACCTACTTAAGATCACCAAATAGAAAAGGACAGTGAGTTACATCTATGTTAGTCTCAGCCTAGTTTTAGATTAGTTTATAACCGACTAAGATCTAAATCAATCGTAGCCTTTATTAGCTCCAAGTCATGTTTACTCACTGTTAATTAATATTAGCAGAATTTAGACTTGCACTTACTAAGTTAACAGCTTGCTTAATAATCTGGATAAAACACTTTCTTATTTTGTCCTGGTTCACTCAAAGTTTTAGCCCCGGAGTTCTGGCTTTCTCGTTTTGGAAAGCATTGGACTTTTGCTTACTCAGCGCTTTGAGACTTCTTTTTTTTTTCCTTTCCCCCTCTGGGCTTCCTCCTTCGAAGAAAGTTGTTTTCTCCAGCTTTGGCTCAACTGGAGCAAACAGGAAGTCCAGAGCCAAGCCTCCTTTGTCTATAGTGTTCAGGCAGTTTCTCCGTTCTGCAGCCGAATCCGAAAGCAAAACAAGCTGGCATTTTGAAGAGTTAGAGGATTTTAAATAACTTTACGAGCTCTGTAAAGTTTACTTGTAAACTCAGGCATGGAAACAATCTTATTTTCTGGATAATGGGTGTGTTTTTGTCGCAATTTGGGTGAAAACTGAGGCAGAGGTGATGATAAGCTTATGCAAAAACTTGTTAGAAGAGGTGAAAATGGCAAAGATAGTTCATAGTAGTTTGTAGAAAAAAGTTGTCACCATGCATCTGATTCGGCATTGTTATTTTGAGCAGATTTTAGAGTTAGACTTAATTGAGAAATACATAGTTTATGAGTAGATTTGACTGTAAAATAGAGTAATTGTATGACTTGCTGTGGTTGCATAGCTGTTTTAAAGCAGTTTTGGATAAATACACAGCCAAATCCTAGAGCTATTTACCAAATGTGATTCTTTTTACAAGCTACAAGCCACCTTATTGCACAGAGCATAATTTTTGCCCACTGCAGCTCTTAAATGGCAGCTTTGCAGTTCCAGGCTAGCGTGTTTAGCCGCTCACACGTGTTCAGGGCTGAAGCAGGAGAGAGGGAAGAGAGAGGGAGAGAGAGGCTGGTCTGTAGACGTCTTGTAACTGATCCGCAGGAAAACATGTTTTCAGCGGAGCGAAGGAGCCGCCCCTGTGAGCCATGTGATCCTCTGCACACTGGCTCCGGTCCAACTCAAATAAGAATGATTTCAAGCAGATTCTGGGACCGACGAAACTGTTAGCAGCCAGATTTGTTGAAAAGCTGCAGTTGCGGTGTATGCATTTGGCGCTGGGAGGTATTCTCGACGTGTTCTGACAGTTCTTATGGTTTGTTATGAAAACGTCTGGGTTCTGGTTGTGACAGGTTTGATATAATGTTATTATCAAGACATTACACAATATGTTGCGTAAGTAATTAACCTCAAGAATCTAAATATATAGTTTATCGCCAGGGGTGTTTCTTAATTTGGCTCTTACTTTTGAACAGGGCTGCACGATGAATCAGAATAGCAAAGACTGTAAATTTTGAAGAAGTTTGTTTTCAAATAACATTCTGACTAAAGCTTTTACTAGTTTCTCAGTGCACATTTCAGTCTTTTTTTCAATCTTTTGGACACATTTAAAACAGTCAGACTTGCATGAATTGTTTTGAGACGGAGCGGTGCAGACAAACAGAATTAAAACAATTTAATTTAAAAAATATATACTTCCTTCGACACGGTATTGCTCAAATATGCTAGGTTTACATCAGTCTTTTTCTCAATTTTCCTGGACATGTTTGAAATGTGAACGGAAACAGACACAATTGGATATTTTACGCAAATCGTGCAGACCTGGAAGTGCTTCTTAACTTTCTTACTGATGGGTTAATACTTTTACTTTTGAACCTTAATGAAAAGATGAAGACAATCTAATAGAAAACCACTTAAATGACAAGTGTTCCCTTTGCAGACTGCATAACCCAGCTTCTCCACTTCTGATTTGAATCGTTTTTAGTCTTTAGATTTATAACATGAAGTCTTAAGTTCACACGTTTGTCTTTCTTTTTCTTTGTTTGTCTTGTGGTTTTACATAGAATAGATTTTCAGCCGATTTAAGCTGCATTCATGCTCTGCTTTTTCAATTATGTTCCAATCAATCGTGTTTATTACTTTATCTAAAAAACATTTCTTTGTGTGTTTGTTCCAGATAATGGCGAGCTGACGGTTTTGTCGGCAGGCAGACACGAGTTCCCCTTCAGCTTCCAGCTCCCGGAGGAAACGCTGGTCACATCGTTCGAGGGCAAACACGGCAGCATCAGATACTGGGTCAAAGTGAAGCTGCACCGACCCTGGTCCACCGTCAAGAAGATCAAGAAGGAGTTCACCGTCATTGAACCCATCGACATCAACACGCCCGCACTACTGGTAAACATCTATATATGTTAAGATCAGTTTTGCACCAGTACAGATATATCGTCCAAGCATCTTTTTAGGGCTATAATCTGTTTCCAAATTTTCAGAACTGGTCTGAACTAGAACTAAACCAGAACTGGACTTGTACTAACCAAATTTGAACCTGTAATTCCCAACATTAAACCAGGACTAATCAACGTCTAAAGCAGATTTAAACCATGACTAAAACAGGACCAAATCAAGCCCAAGGCATAGTAACCAGAGTCAAACAGACAAACAATAGAAAATGTAACTTAGAGACTAGATGCGACACTTGAACTGTTTTGATTAAGCCTTTTGCACGTTTAAAGAAAAAGTGTTACCCTTAAAGTTTCTTTTTTATTGACTAACCCTAAATAAATAGACAGTAATGGAGCTAATAGCTTATTCTTTACAGAAATGTGCTCGTAATAATCAGAATTCGTGACACCAGTGATCTGCGGTTTGTTTGTATTCAGACATTGCCCTTGGAGTCACACTAGACTCGTCCAAATATCATAAAAATTCCCCTTTACAATTGAATTAGCTTTATCAGAATAATTAGATTTCTTGAGCTGTGATGTAACAACATTTAACTCACAACTCTAAAAATTGTTGTGTGTGTTCAGGCTCCACAGGCCGGCACAAAGGACAAAATGGCCCGGGCTTGGTACAGAAACTTCGGGCAAGTCAACGTCACTGCAAAAATCGACCGCAAAGGCTACACACCAGGTCAGTCCAAAGCATTGTAATAAAAATACA
Source organism: Mugilogobius chulae (assembly GCA_038363315.1). Taxonomy (NCBI): domain Eukaryota; kingdom Metazoa; phylum Chordata; class Actinopteri; order Gobiiformes; family Gobiidae; genus Mugilogobius; species Mugilogobius chulae. The sequence goes on from CM076412.1 coordinate 3,311,705, forward strand.
GCTGTGTTTTCATTTTAGCTGTGATCTAGTTTTATGTCTCAAGTTAAAAAAAGCCTTAGATCTGCTCCATTTATTACATTTCGGTATCTTTCTAGTATCCAACTTGTCTTTCTTGTTTTTTTTCAGGCGAGGTGATTCCTGTCTTCGCTGAATTCGACAACTCTACCTCCCGCTCCATCGTTCCCAAAGCCTTCATCACGCAGACGCAGACGTTCGTTGCGCGCGGCACCATGAAGCAGAAGCGCTCGGTGGTGGCTACGCTGTGCGGCGACATCGTGGGCGCTCGGAGCAGAGAGACCTGGCACGGGCGGGCCATCAAGATCCCCCCCGTGGGACCCTCCATCCTCCAGTGTCGCATCATCAAAGTGGAATACATGCTCAAGGTCAGTGAGGGCTGAACAACCTGGATGAATGTGGTTTTGTTGACTTTTAAGTGACTGCAAAAGTAACTCAAGCTTTTGAAAGTTGTAAAAAGGATTATTTAAAGTTGGGTTTCTTGATTTCTAGATACAAAAATCAGAAGTCTGCATAGTTAGTTCCTAGTTAAACCCTTTGAGACATGGTTATTAGCATCCACGTCTAGCTTTGACTTCAACTTTGGCTTTAGAACGGCTTTGTACAGATAGAAAAGTGAAACTGAGGTGGACCATCTAAGCACAGCCAATCAGAACACTGCTAAAATGGTTTATTATTAGATTCAGAGCACACAGCACATTGATTGTTCTCATGACATGGCACTTATGGAGTATACACTTTGATAGAAAAGATAAAGTTTGATTATTTACACACACAAAACTACGAGACGCTAAGAAGAGATGCTGATTCAATTCCTTTATTAACATGTTTTAGGAGATTACACCCGGTTTGATGTCCTTTGACAGTCTTTTTAACACGATTTAATCAAGAAAATAGTCCTAACAGACCTCAAACCCATCACGAGCCAATTTAAACCTCATGTTGGGCCAAGTTTGGGTTGTGGCCTCATTTTGGTCACTACTGTTCTAGACTTTCTAGAGCGCAACCTTTTGAGTTCACAAACTTGTCATATTAATCTTAAACTAAAGTATAAGACACTAAAACTACTGGATTATTTGCTAAAACTGTATATTAAGCCGGTGTTTCCCAAACTGGGGGTTGCACACTAAAATCTGGTGCTTGCAATATGTAAATTTACACTTATAAGTTGGTATTTAATCTATTTTAATAACTCAAAACATCATAAAGCTACTAAAAGAAATGCATTTTTAAGTTTTAATGGTTTTCCAACTTCAAATCATGACAAACATTTATTTTATTTTGCTGTGGATGTGGCAAGTTGGTTACATGGTTATTTAGGAGGTCCTGGTTTGAAAGTATATTATTCTGTTTTAGATTATAACTCAATGCAAGACAAAGCAGATGACAGAATTGAAACATTTTATATATTTTTAGTTAATTTAGCGCTATTATTTTAACACACACTCAAACTTAACCACCGTCTCTTCTTCTTCTCGTGTCCCAGGTGTGCGTGGACGTCCCCGGCACCTCGAAGCTGTGCCTGGAGCTGCCCCTGGTGATCGGCACAATCCCGCTTCACCCCTTCGGCAGCAGGACGTCCAGCGTGTCCAGCCAGTACAGCGTCAACCTGGACTGGCTGCGCATGGCCATCCCCGAGCAACCTGAGCGTAAGTAAAACTAAAATATAACTCATTACTGCCATAAACGGCTAGGAAATATCATGTTTTTATTATGCTAGAGTCAGTAAGAATGACAATGCTAACTGCTAATCACATTCTGAATCACTGCTAGCTAAGTCACCATAGCAACGGAGCAAAAGATCAACTGCTGCGAGTGAGCTAGCTTTGATTAAAACACAGAAATAACTTATATTTTTTACTTTTTCACATTGCAAACAAGATTTAAGATTGACAGGTGAGCTGTTTCAGTTTGTAGCCGTGATATAAACAAGTAACCAATGCTTAGAGTAGTTTTAATGCACAAATAGTGATATGTGGACAGACAGAAATAGGTTTTCAGAAAGCAACAAGCGACCAAACAAAGTAAATTTTTTATTAATGAAGACTTTAAACACACAACATTTCGTAGTCTATATTTCAGTCATTAGTGTGGACATTCTTTGGATCAAACCTGAAAAAAACGGCAATGATGTGATGATAATGCTAAGAGCAACTAGCATGCTAACTTTGCCCACTTTGTACCTTTTTAGCGCATGTGCATGCTAAAATTACTTCTTCTAAAACATTATTGGTAAATGTACAGCTAATAGTATTTATTTATATTGATATTTATGAATATATAACACAAAAGTTTGTCAAAGAAAGCCAAAAACGTAGACTTGTTTATTGCCAATTTAAGCTAACAGTTAGCAGTCGCAACTAGCTTAACTAGCTCGACATTTACAGCTTTGAAATAGTAATAATTCATATTACAGTCATTTGCTTTGTTGAAATCTGTGAAGAGGGTTTGTGTTTTAACAGTTTAGCTTTGTCTGTGTTTAGATAGAAATTAAAATTAATAAAACAATGAAGAGAAGTAAAGCTAAAGGTACAAAGTGTGCTTCCAGGACGAAAAGTGGCAGTCACATTAACTTCCGCTTTTTAATAAATAGATATTATTTCAGTCTAGTTGTTTTCAGATGCTAACATTACAATATAGTTTCAAAAGGGACAAATTAAAGTACATGTAGTGGTCAAACTTGTCTATAAGAAATCTAAAATGATCTATAATTTAGCTCGAACCTTGTGACAAAAGTAGCGGCTTATAATCCAGAAATTCCAGTTCTGTCTCTTTAAAAAGTCCCCAGCAAAATCAAATTTTCACTTTCTGTTTTAAACATAGCACATTGCTCTTTTGCAGCATTGCTAATATATTGTTTATACTGAAAGTAACTTAACTCTTGGGTCTTTCCACGGCTGCTCTCGACCTTTATCCCGCATTCAGTTTCTGTTTGAGTTTTTATAATTACTAATTTACGACACTGCGCTCTGTTCCAGCACAAACAAACTTTATGAACAGCAGATGAATCAGTGCTCTGTTGAGTCTCTGCTGAGGGCGTAGCAGCCAGAACATGACTAAAGGCTAAATGATGTTTACGTTTTCAAATCAGGATTCTGCTCATTGAAACGCGTGAGAGGAAACTGAAGTCTGGGGTGAAAAATGCAGCTAATTAATCCATATGTTTCACTTTTATTGCATATTTGCACATTGGCCTTAAGCTACAAACCAGGAAAAGTCTTGGAAAATTTAGTCTTTTTTTTCCAGGCCCTAAAAACTTGTGCAATTTTAGTGGTTTTGGAAAAATAAAATATATTCTGGGTTCAAACAGTGGGGCTAATTCGCTTCGACACAAATGATAAAACCGTTCATAGTAATTACAAAGCATTGCAAAACCTCTAAAAGGCATAAGATCAAATTACTTACAAACAGTATTTATATAGCTTAAAGAGCCATTAACATTCAAGTTTTTCCACAATTTAATTTTGTTTCTTCATCAAATACATAGCTGGAACTGAGTTTTGTTTTAATATAAACACGTTTAACACAAAACCACAGGCTTGATGTTGTTTAAACTTATGTCAATATGTGATAATACACTAGAACCACTTAATATGTTAGCTTAAAATACTATAGTTTTGCAGCAACAGCTAATGTTTTAGCTTCTTTAAACTGCGTGAATGGTCTTTGCAACTAAAATACTGGAAAGTTTTTGAAGTAATGTTAACAGAACTAAAGAACTGACTATTTTAAAGCAAGTAAGCAACACATTCTAGTAAAAATCAGTTAAATTAAGGCTAAATGGCAATTAAACCACGAAAAATGTGTAATATGGGACCTTTACTAGCCATATTTGAACAGAACAGAACGGAAAGATTATTGTTTATGTCACAGAGTACAACAAAATAAGTTTGGAGTGAGCCCCCGGGCCGCTGCACCTTTTGCGCGCCGCCACTCGCTCTTTCGAACATAAAATGCAAAGCAAACATACAAAAAATAACATTTATACCATAGTCAGGCCTTTATATTAAAACACGGCCTTTAATCAACTCTGATTCTGATTATTTTGGCCCAAGCTCCGTCTGCTCTAATTAAAGATATATTTTGTCTGCTGCTGTAGCTAATTCTGCTAAAGCTAATGTTTCTTCTTCTTCTTCTTGTTTAGCTCCTCCAGAGTACAGCGCTGTCGTCACTGAGGAGGAGGCGGAGCAGAGGAACAGCTCGTCCAGCCCACAGCCTGCAGAAGACCTCAGCGGCATCCTAGAGCGCCCCCTACAGGCCTTTGTGCAGGAGTTCCGCTTCAGACCGCCGCCCGTCTACAGCGTGGTGAGCACAACTGACTAAATTACTATTATTGTAGTGATTATTGAATACATTTTCTCTCTTGGGAAATGGCAAGGGATCCCCAGAGCTTTGTCTGGTCACAGGGTCAAATTCTAAAAGTAGTTATTACTGCAATTATATTAGTAAAAAGCACAGATATATGACTGGAAAAATGGACGTTCCATTTCACTGTATTGTCTGAAATAAAAGCTTTCAGTTGTAATTTTAACATATGACATATATCTGGGGGCCGCAGCAATTTTTTTGGTTCAAAATAAAAAGTTTGTCCTAAAATAAAAGAAAAGCATTCATATAGATGAGATGAGATACAGCCTGGTTTAACATTGGATTTTGGTAATTTAAAAGGAGATTGAGGTAATTCTATTTATATTTACCATTGTTTTTCCAGTTGAACAGGGTATAAGATCATATTAGCTGATATTATTGCCTTTAATAAGTATAAAAAAAAGTCTTAAGCGCAAATGTATTGGTATTAATTTTGTGCATTTCAGTCAGAACATAAATTCTGCTTATCTGTATTATATTTTTTTGGAAATGAGGACTCGTGGGGCCCAAAAAAAATGCAGCTAATCGAAAAAGGAAAAATGCTCTTGCCTTTATATCACTTTGCGTTTAATTTAACTATTCTGTGTAGTTTATTTTAATCATTCTTTATTATAAACAAATTGGATTGTTAAATGTTGAGTTAGGTAATTAGTTCAAGTTGTAACGTTAAGTAAAGTGTTATTTTATAGGGGTTTTAAAAATCTTAAGTGGTAAAAAGGTATTTTCACTTGAGGTTTCCATAAAACCTGATGTGCTATAGACATGACCAAAAACTGAACCTTTTCTTGTAAGCTTAAATACAATTTTAGGCTATGACAGGGTCTAGGTACGAATACAACTCACAGCTTAAGCATAACAGTGACACTTCTTACAAAACAAGACAAAAACCCTAATGTATTTTCTTTTTTCTTGTGTTCCAGATTGACCCAAACCCTCAGCCTTACAACATCCGTCCTCGCTGCATGACATGTTGAACCAGGCGTTGCTTTCGGCCCGAGAGTCGAGCTGATTTTTCCTGAACGCACCAATCAAAAACCTGGACCTGGGTTTACGGACTGGACTGGCGCCGCCGCACTGTAGCGCCCCCTACGGACAAGCAAGCCGGGACAAGTGACAAGAGGGCCGCGCTCTCCCACAAACACGGACAGTATAACTCGAACGAGGATTTTTGTCCGAACTGTGAAGCGCCGACTGCTTTCCCTCTGTCCGCCTTAAGTGATTTTTTTTGTGTGTATTTCTGAGCTCGTATACAAAGAGCTGCCTCCAATCAAGGTTAAATGGACATTGTTGAGGTAAAAAATCACTAAGTTTGTAAAAAGCGCTTTTGATAAGTCGTCAAGGCGGCTTTGAGGGCGTTGACAAGAAGTGCAATTGTAACCGTGACAACATGCAGTAGATAGCAACAACAAGTTCATTGCTATGCAGCCTTGTGCCTAAAGATGATTTTTCTACTGTTACTTGAGCACATTTATCGCGAAAAACACGTGAAGTCGGAGTTGTTGTGCATGTGTACTATGCTAAAGGGAATTTTACTCGATGCCTTAAAGTCTGCATGACGTGGATGTAGTTGAATGTACTGAACAAAACCAGTTAGCCTAGCCTAGCGTTACACAGCCTGGCCAGCGTCTGCTAGCGAGGTGGAGCTAGCGTTTTCTCCTCTTAAACCCGTCGAATTGGGTTTTATGCAAGCTGTTACTGCCCAGTTTGTTGACTATGGAAAGAGCCGAATAGGTTGTGTTTACAAGATGTCGTGACTATGTAAGAAAGCGAGAGAATGTTGAATTAAGGGTGAAGAGCAAGTCAGAATTCAGAGGTAGCTTATAAGAATAAAAGCCTAGAAGCATAAAAGAAAAAAATAGCATAAAGTTTTGCACATTTTGTCTGGTGTCCACTGCACAATTTTGTATGTTTATGATGACATTTTAGGCTAGTTTCTTGAATCGTGCGAGCAAAGATTAGCTGCGATTTTTGTCTACGTTGCAATCTACACCTCTTCTTACTGTGTTTACAATTAGTCTTTTTCAAACGTGACCAAGTGCTACGCAAACGCAAAGAATCTCTGCTGTGAACAGGACCATAACTCTCTCATAATGTTTATTTCATTTACAGACTATAACGAATGCAAAAAATGGTGCTAGCATGTACGTCTAGCTGCTACATTGAGCAAACTGAGCTTTACCAGGCAAGAATTTACAATAGAAGTGCTAAAGATGACTCGAATTGTGCAGTGGACATAAGGCTCTGCGATCTTGGATAAGATATGAAGTAACGTTAAGTTTAGCCTCTTCAAAAACAAATCAAAAATGTTCTTTAGTAACGAAACAGACTTGGTCAATTTAGCTTTAGCTAGCTGTTAGCCTAAGCTACATTAGCCTAGGTTTATTTTAACTTGTTAGCTAGCTTAAAGGAGCTAAACAGGAAGTAAGCTGTTGTTGCCCACTTTGTACCTTTTAGCAAAACTTCACAGCTAATATTGTTTATTTACATTGATAATTATGAATGTATCTCACAAAAGTCCGCCAACACTTATTTATCGCCATGTTAAGCTAACAGTTAGCAGCCGAAACTAGCTTAATCTGGGATTTTTTTGTGTATTTACGGCTTTGAAATGGTGATTTACAAACATTTTTTCTGGTTGAAATCTGTGAAAAGGCTTTGCGTTTGAGCGTTTAGTTTTTTTGTGAATAAATAAAGTTTCAAAATGGATAAAACAATATAAAAGAAGTAAAGCTAAAGGTACAAAATAGCCAAGGAAAGTGGGCAGGCCGGAATAAGATGGATTTATCAATGTTCTGCCTCAAAGTTTGCCTTAAACAAGTGACAATTTAACACAAATGAGCTTCGATTTCTTGATTTTTCCATTAATTTCTTAAGTAGATGCCAGCAAAAAAAACAGTTCTTTGCCCTTAACTTTGACCTTTATCTGTTTGAAATCATGACATCGCTTTGAATATCTTTTAAAATCAACCTATTTTTGTCCATTGTAGAATTGGGTGTTACTGGCCAGGCTACTCGGATGGTTTGCGGAATACCTTGTGCTAAAGCTAACTTAAGTGTTTTCAGTTAGCTTATCGTTGCTAACGTTAGCGCAACGATGATAAAATATAGGATTAAGAGCGATAGTTGGGGGAAGAGGAGGAATTCGCACGCAGGGCAAGTGGTCTCCTGCCGCTGCTAACCAAATAAAACATCGTAGTCATGTTGAAAACCAAAAATCAGGATGTTTTTTTGGAGATGTTGCCTTGGTGCTTCGTGGTGCTTTGAAGCTGGAGATGCCACTCATTAAGAAATAAACGAATGGACTCAAAAAGAAAGACATTCCAAAAAAAGACTGTAATAATAAAAAGAGGAGAAAAAGCCGAGCAAATCAGGGTCCGCACTGAAAATGAGAAGAAATCTGAATGTATTTTTGTACAACTGTTGATTCTCTATATTTGCCAAAGTTTTGTAATAGTTTTGATAATAAAAGCAAAGTAAATCTATACATTTCTGTGTCTGTGTTTTATACGTGTGTAGACAGAGACTTTGTTAAATGACTTCGATGCAGGAGCTAATAAAATACAAAAAAGTAAATGGGTCAAGAAGATAAAAGCTAAAATTAATCAGTGTTGAATTGTTAATAACTTTTTGGTGATATTTATATATATATTGATATATGGTGATATAACTTTAATGACTACACTTTGTAATATTAAAAAGTACAATTAACAGATGAATGTAAATACAAGTGAGTTCTTGGCATAAAAAGCCAGAAATGTACTTGATATGGAAGATATTTTAATTGGGATTTTTGAGTACCGCATTATAATAGCTACACCTTAAGTAAAGTCTTAATAAAGCATGAACAAACACTTAAATATTACTTCGTAACTAATACTTACCTAAGGAGCTCAGGTTAGGGTAAGACTTTAAGTAGTTACTAAGCCTTTACAAGCTTTTTTATCCACTAAAATTAAATTGTCATTTGTTCATGCTTTATTAAGGGTTTGTTAAAGGTGCACTGTGTAACTTAATTTAATTGACCTTTATTTAACCAGGGAAGTCCCACTGAGGTTCAGAATCTCTTTTGCAGGGGAGCCTGGGGAGGCATTAATGGACATGTTTTTAGTTTTTAGTTGTAGGAGGAAGGCAGCAGACGCAGAAACGAGGAGAACATACAAACTCCACATAGAAAGGCCACGGGCGGCCCCGGGACATTTTGCTATGAGGCCAGAGTGCTAACCGCTGCACCACCGTGTCGCCCATCTTTCCCGAGGTGGAAAGTCAGCTACACAATTCAGTAAAATTAGCAGTTAATGCCATGACATTGAAAATGTTTCTGCGGCTTTTCTAAAGAAATAGAAGTGTTCAGGCTCCTCCAAGCCAAATAATAGATTTTGTGGCCATGCAAGCCCGCTCAAAGTAAAAATGCAGATTTTATTAAATATTTGGTGAAACAAAGGCATCTAAATGACAAAAATAGGCATTTCTTCAAGGTTTTTTGTAACCAAAAAGTTGCGCAGTGCACCTTTAAGACTAATTGAAGTGTAGTTATTATAACGTAGTGTTTTCAATGTGTTGTTCTCAGTTTGGAGGGGCGGGGGTACATTTTGAATATTCAATGCTCAAACATTTCCAGCCTTTCGATTCAGCAGTTTCTTTTCATAATGAAAATTTTGGCATTGAAAACAAATCACTCACTGCAAATATTACAATTTGGGCCTCAGGTAACAAGCCAGGTGCTAAATTCCAGGTGCAAACTGAGAAAAATGTGTTATTTGTTGAATATACGGTAATACGTTTTTTATATGCATAATATAAACCGTATTACCCAAATTAAATATTCATTGTCTTTTAAAGCACTTAAAAGCAGGGATGTCAAACTCAGGCCCGGGGGCCAAATTCGGCCCTCAAGAAGATATCATGTGGCCCCTGAGCATGATTTCAGATTATTATTGATAGTGGCCCCTTATATTGCTTAGAGGTGACTATTAGTAAGTAAGTAAGTAAGTAAGTAATCTTTATTTGATATAGCGCAGAGATGTAATATGCACTGGAATGCAGCAAAAAGCATACAATCTGTCCAAACTTTTGTTGCAATGAAATTATGTACAATATAATGTAATGTTATACAATACAAATCTGGATATACAGTAAATGTGTTATATTAGCTTTAAACAGCCTATTGCCATATTTGAATTGAATACAGAGGGACCTATATTTTAAAAATGGCCCTCGACCAACTCTGACTCTGATCGATTTGGCCCTACCACCATTTGAGTTTGACACCTGTTTTAAAGACACTGTACCTAATGTTTTAAGTGTCACAGTTTTGCTCACTTACTTAATGCATTTTAAGTTTTATAATTACCCACCATATGTTTAAAAGTGTGTTTCAACTTTCTGAAGATAATACCAATAACAATCATACTTCCTGGGTTTTAAAGCCCATTTTACAGTTTATCACTTTTTTCCCCTAATTTTGACTATTTTTGGTGCGATAACCCTTGTGATGAATATTTATCATAGTTTTTCAGCAGCTAAGTTGCAAATTATTGAAGGAAAGTTGCAGAATTCAAACTTACAAGAAGTAATTTTAATTCTAAAACAGAATCCCACATGTGTCGTCAAAAAGCGCCAAAAGATTTACACACACGGTTTCCTGGGAGTTTTTTTGTGAAATTAAAGTGCTACAAGATATCATTGGTCAAAATGAATCTATTGTGTCATTTATGTGGATCTTTGCCCATGGCCGTACACAGCATTGAGGGCTGTGAGGTCTGTGAGGTCTAAACTGTAGTAATATCCTATTGTTACTGTTTTTAAACATGACAGATACAAGCTCTTAAAAACAACGTCAAAGTTTGACTGTTAAATATTGGACTATGTTATGATTATTGATGATATGTCGTTGTCCATGTACTTATTTTTTTAATCTACTAAAAAGTACCTCAGATTATACTAAATTACATGATTTTCTCTCAAAATGGTAGGTGTTGGCAGGAGAGTTTCTTAAAGGGAACCCTGGTTATGAAGACAAATCTGGCTAAAACACTAGTACTGGTCATGCTTTTTAAATAAATTACAAACAAATATATAACTGCTTACTATTTTTTATAAAATTGTCATTGTTTATGTTGTTTTCAAGACACTGGGAGCCGCCATTTTGTCTATGCAATCTGGATTGATGACATAAAATAGTGTTTCCATGGTTACTCCCACAATTTCATCTGTGAACAGTTTCCACAAAAACACCACTGACAGTGTCCAGTTCTTGCCTCTTCCTCTTGATTATCTTCAGTTTTACTAGATTCCACATTATCTTCCTGTATTTGGTTAAATTCCAACTCAAACTGAAAAGGTTTAACTGAGGAATTCATGTTGCTTAGTTACCTGTTACCTTGACAACACTATTTTATGTCACAACCGCAGCAAAATGGCAGCCTCCATGTCATTTCTTTAAAACACTATTTCAATAAAACTACAAATACTTTCAAGGTATTTGTCCTGTATTTATATAAGTGATAATATTATATGTGTTTTAGGATAAACATGTGATTATATTCAGGGTTCACTTTAACCTTATGAGACCATAAACTGAGTGACGCCATAAAATGTCTTGACTCAAAACAAGAAAACTTGATAAACAATTGATCGGCAATGTGTCCAAAGTGTTATTGCCATTTCTAAAAATATGCTATATACTATTTTAGTCAAACTAAATTTTGACCTTGGTATTTTTGAAATCCTGCGTATGGTCCTGTCTTTACACACGTAAAATGTGGTTGCTAGGTGACGGTTGTGAAATTATTCTAAATGTCTACTTACAAATCAAAACAGCCAAAAAGCGAATTTTTAGTCAAATCTTAAGTTCACTATGCTTTACTTCAAAATATGACACTTAAAAGAACTAATTGATGGATTGTTGAACTAATTCTCCTCACGTCTTGCTTTGTCCTTGCGTCACATTCGGTCTGGTCCTCTGATTGGCCTCGGCGTGAACAGCAGACACATGTAAATGGCCCAGGTGCAGAAGGAAGTCTATTGTTTTTGGTGTTTTTTTTTGACGCTGCTGCTGTTTGCGTGACGCCTGATCCGTACACTGTGTTCAAACCTGTCCGTCAAGCCTCTCACTTTTGGCCCGGGGCAGAGCTCAGCGGCAAAACAAGCTCCTCTCAAACAGCAAAACATGTCATTGTAAGAGCATGCTTATGTAAGGCTGCGTTTTTTGCACTGAAGGTATGTATTTGAGAGTCAGTTTTCAGAGAGCCCAGGGGAGAAAGTCAAATACAGTATGTTTGGAGCCAGACATGCAAGACATCCATTAAGATATAAGAGCATGAAAAGTATTTTAAAGAAGATCTATGAGTATTTTTCTCATGTTGCACTGGACTGTAACATACTGTACAGTTATTTAAGTGTATTTAAGTGCAACATTTCTTGAGTAACAGTACAACATTGTAAATTTACTTTAAGAAGCTATACTCGACCTTAAAATCTATTTCCCCCTAGCATAATGTCTTGTTAATGTATCTATTCAGGTGAATATCAGTTCACTGTCTATGTCTAATAATGTTTGTTCACCAAACTCCACTAATGTTCCAAATTGAGATATTAAAAAAAACACTTGTGAACTGGAACCTGGTGAAGGAACTCCCACTTCATGTATAACATCAACAGTCACCACAAAAAGTAAATCTGAGCTGCTTAATTGCCACAAAAACTATGCAAACATTTTGTTCAGTTCAGCCTAAAGCGTAGTGCCCAGGGGCCAACGAAGAAGTGCTGACATTTGTTTAGTTTAGATTATTAGTTATTTGACAAGGACAATGTGGAAAGATGCTTTGCACCAGATTATAGCTGTAGCTAGTTTCCATCTGACGGAGCAGGTGAGATCTACAAAAAAATTACAATTCACACTCACAGACACACACCCAATACAAAACACTACTTTTTACACATTAAAATTATACAATATCATACCAGACACAATTCTTACTGCTGACACTGATAGTTTTCCAATTGTAATTTCTTACATTGCATTAAAAATCTTATACAGAAAGTTTGAGACTATGTGGGAGTTTGTTCCATTCTTTGATGGCTTCGAAAGAAAAGGGTTCGTGCAAAAGGCCAAGCTACTTTTAGCTAATCTGCAGTCATTGTGACTTTGCACCTGGAGGTCCCTGGTTGCCTGCTCCGAAGCAGCAGATTTTAAATGACTTGTTTCTACTGAAAGTAGCTACATGACCGTTTAGAACCCCACATGTTTTGCTTGGAATCTGAATTTGTCGAGAAATCACAAGTAAGATACAGACAAGTGGGCGGAGATAGGTGATGGGTGAAAACAGGGATTTACTGACCACTCAACATCAGCTGCAGGACAAAACAAGATTACTCCAACATGTATGAATCAATCCAAATACAAGCTTGAGTAAAATAATAATGAGAGAACACTGCAAACATGGCTAAACTTTAGTCAAAAATTAAACCAAAGAGCAACGAGTTCATTCTAATACCTTAGTCACTATGTTGCAATAAACTGTACTTGTAGCGCTAAAAAAAACTGTAATTAAGTGTGGTATTGTGAAATCTGGACAGTTATATGACGACTCTAATTATACATTGAACTGAACACTGTACAAAGTGTGAAGAGTCTTGTCTTGTCACGTTCATGTCGTCATTGTGCACTTGGGCAAGACACTCTGCAATAAATGAATGTGTAATTGCCCATGAAGTGCACTTGTACTTTGTGTCTTTATGCTAAACAAAGGGTCTGCTGCTGTGCTGAAGAACCAGTGATGAGGAAGTGTCTCTGCTGATGGTTTAGACCTGCCTGCTCCTGTCTGTGTTTACTGTGTCTTGTCTATGTGCTGGTATGTTATTGTCTCAGTGTTTCCATTAAAGAGGACAATACAGCAACATCCAATATTAAGTTTAACTGTTAAAAGTAAATTTTAATAGTTTCCAAATCCAAATGTTGTTACAAGCAGTCTCAAACTTGAATGGTATATACTAGGGCTGTTCTCGAATGTATTGCTTGGCTTAAAACATTTTTACAGATAAGATACAAATATGTTCTATGGTTTTCCTAATTTGGTCAGTAAGTCGAATTTTATTTATTACAAGACTGCTGTTTCTAAGTCTAAGTTAAAATCAAAATCAATAAAAAAAAAAAAAAATAAAAAAATATCCTGCTACTTAACATATTGATGTATCGGGGCAAACGTGTATTGTGATATTCGTATGTGACCCTTGTATCGGATATGTATTGTATCGGAGGGTTTTTGGCAAACCCCAGCCCATAATAAAGAATTATTTGTGCCATCGTTTCGGCCTAAATCTGTGAAAATGTCATGAATTATTTTTTTATCTAACTTACTTACTACCTAATGCATTGTATTTATGTAGGCTTTTCAAGACCACCCAGATTAGTTTAGTTTAGTTATTTATTTGAAGAGACAATTCACTCATAATTTCATAAACAAATATGATCTGCACCAGATTATACAGTAGATACCCAGAGGTTCGCTCTGCAGTACCTGAGGACAAATACATCTATACGTTTTTATTAAAGATGCTTCACATTTGACTTAATTTGTCTCTACACACATGCGACTGTGGTAAGTTAATCTTGTCTCCAGCATGTCCCTGAGGCAGTCTGATGAAGCAAAGCAGCAACAACTATTACCACACCACCAGATCACACCAGGTATGTGGGTGAAGAGTCTTGCCTAAGGACACAAGAACATTCACTCCCTTTAAATGTTCCACTCTGGGACATGAGTTCCATCAGTCACCCACTTCCAAGTCCTGCCCCGGCCCAACCTGCTCAACTGACGAGACCAGGCACTGACAAAGCTGGACGGCTTCATTTGCTTACTCGCCTTGACAGACTCACTCCTT
>CM076412.1:3326969-3433471 GCA_038363315.1 Mugilogobius chulae
AAACGATCAGGAAGACATTAGACTGTTGCATTCCATGGTATCATATGATCGAAAGATGGATCGTAACATGAAAGAGTAATCGAGCGAGGTCACACTCCTAACCCGACCAGTGGTGATGTATATGTGCTACCATTAAGTGTGTCATTGTTCAATGCATGAAACAAGAGTGTCATAGGATATTGCGCCCATCGAACACTTCTTGTTAAGGTGGTGAGGTGCGTTCCAGTTACAGCCGGCGCGCCAAGGTCGAGAGGGCATACGTGCACAGCAACCCATAGTGGCGCCACCCCCGCTCAGTGGTGGATGGAAGACATCTGGCGCGCAGAAACCATTGGGCCCGCGAAGCGCGCAGCGCAACCGGAGGCGCAACAGGCTAGTGCTTATGGTGATACATAGCTGGGCCTAAAAAAGAGCAAGTCGGGGGTTACGCAGGGACGTTAGGGTGATAGACCAGAACGACATGTAGAGGGAACAGCCGATGCATAAAAGGCAATTGAAATAGCGGAGAGAAACGCACATCAAGCCAAAGTCTCCGCTTTGTCATGTAGAATAGGATTAACGCCTGGTTGTTCAGAATTTTTACTCGAAAGCTGATCCGAGACGCTGTCGTGCTGGTGGGAACACACCCGAAGCCTGCATATTCGAAGCAACACAGCCGCCAACCCTGTAACCAGACGGGCGCTCTCAGGCGTAAATGGTTTGGAGTAGTCTGGAGCAGACAAGACAGGAGCACTGCAGAGAAGGGACTTGGCTGCCTGAAAAGCACAATCACACTCAGCAGTCCATGAGTAGGGGACGGAGGGACTACAGAGAGCAGTAAGCGGAGCAACTATAATAGAAAAGTTTTGCAAAAACACCGGTAGTAGCCGGCTAGGCCTAAGAACCGGCGCAGTTCTCGACGAGTAGTAGGAGTAGGGTAAGAGAGAACTGCTTCTACCTTAGCATCGACAGGTCGTACTTGTCCATGGCCAACAATTTTGCCAAGGTAGGTCACAGTGGCCTTCCCAAACTCACATTTGGCCAAGTTTAATGTAAGATTAGCTTGACACAAACGTTTGAAAACCTCTGTCAAGACAACAACATGATGGGGCCAAGTGTCCGAATACACAACGATGTCGTCCAGATACACATTACAGTTAGGAACATCTCTCAAAACGATCTGCATAAGGCGCTGGAATGTGGCAGGTGCATTTCTCATGCCAAAAGCCATAACTGTATACTGCATGAAATGGTCTGGTGTTACAAAGGCAGAGATATCGGACGCCCTCTCAGTGAGAGGTACCTGCCAGTAGCCTTTCAACAGATCTAACTTTGTAATGTGAACTGCAGGGCCTATGTTGTCAATACAGTCCTCCATTCTGGGCAAAGGAAATGAGTCTGGCACTGTAACTGCATTTACCTTTCTAAAGTCTGTGCAAAAACGAGGCGTACCGTCAGACTTAGGAGCTAGAAGACAAGGAGAACTCCAAGGACTGTAACTAGGTTTGGCTAGGCCATTTTCTAATAGATACATTACTTCTTTTTTCATGGCCTCACGCTTTGGAAGAGGACAGCGATAAGCATGCTGTTTAATTGGGTAAGCAGAACCTACGTCAATATCATGCTCAAGTATAGTTGTGCGAGATGGGATGTCACCAAATAATGAAGGATAAGACTGTAATAAAGCACTTATGTCACCAAGTTGGTCTTCGCTGAGGTATGACAGATTGGCGCCTAAACTGGACATAAACTCAGAGTTGGACAACCGACCACACTGCTGGGCAACACAAGGCTCTTCAAAATCCTCCTCAGTTGGAGCTTCTAGAAAGACAGGTGACACACAAGGCACAGTTAATAGGGACTGAGCAGATTTCTCCTCCTCCCTTACATGAAAAGGCTTGAGCATATTGACATGGCAAAGTCTAGTTTTCCTCCTGCGTTCAGGTGTAAGAATAAGATAGTTAGTGTCAGACACTTGCTTCTCCACAACATAAGGGCCAGAGAAACGAGCTGAAAGGCAGAGCCAAAAGTAGGAAGCAACACTAAAACCTTATCCCCAGGTTTAAAGTGACGGGCTACAGCTTTCTTGTCAAAGCGTTCTTTCATACTAGCCTGTGAAGAAGAGAGAGCTTCCTTAGCTAGAACTGAGGCCTGCTGGAGACGTTCTCGGCACTTAGAAACAAAGTCGGAAACACTCCCAGTGGACACTGAAACAGACAAAAACTGTTCTTTTAACACTTTCAAAGGTCCACGTAAACTGTGACCAAAAACAAGTTCAGCTGGGCTGAAACCTAGGGACTCTGGGTGGCATCTCTAATGGCAAAAAGCATGAACGGAACCCCCTCATCCCAATCCTTGCCGGTCTCAAAACAGAACTTGCTTAACATGGACTTAAGAGTTTGGTGCCACCTTTCAAGTGCACCCTGAGACTCTGGATGGTAAGCACTGGACACAGAATGGGTTACACCGAACGACTGTAGGGTCTCTTTAAACGTCTTAGACAGGAAGTTTGTCCCTTGGTCTGTCTGCACGACCCTGGGGAGACCAAAAGTAGTGAAAAACTTAGTTAAAGCTTTAGTTACAGAAGGAGCAGTTATTTTGCGCAGTGGGATCGCCTCGGGGAACCTAGTAGTAACACACATTGTTGTTAGCAGAAACTGGTTACCAGACTTAGTTTTTGGCAGAGGGCCAACACAGTCTACAATGACATGTTCGAAGGGCTCACCGACAGCAGGCACAGGGCGCAGTGGAGCTGGAGGGACCACCTGGTTAGGTTTACCTACAGATTGGCAGGTACTACACGTCTTGCAAAAGCTCACCACATCAGCTTTCAGACCTGGCCAAAAGAAATGCTGTAGGACACGGTTGTAAGTTTTGGTCACACCAAGATGGCCGGACCACAAATGCTCATGTGCCAAAGATAACACATGCTGTCTGTAACTTTTGGGAACCACGATTTGAAAAACTGTACACCAGTCATTGTCAGTGTGGTTACCTGCCCTCGGGACCCACTTGCGCATCAGCACTCCTCTGTCAAGGAAGAACAAAGTGTTGTCATCAGGCTTGTCTAAAGCAGAAAAACATTTGGTTAAAGTAGAATCAGAATTTTGAGCTTCAATAAGAGCTTCACAAGTTAGTGGTGGGGACACTAAAGCACTTTCCTTCAACTCCTCACTGTTAACTTTAACCTTGGCACTATTCTCACAGTGACCAGAAGAGGGCACTAGATCCTCAAAGAAAACAGGAGCAAGTACAGAGTCACACAAATCAACATCACTCTCCTGAGCTAACTTCTTAGCCTGCGCTCGAGTCAGGACGCTCACAGAGAAAACTTCAGGATGCTGTTTGGACAACTCATCTTGTTCGGACTCAGGAATAGGCTGACTGACCACTTCAGGAGAGGGATAAACTTTTCCACCCGCAATATCATTTCCCATGATAAAATCTACCCCATCAACAGGAAACTGGTCACGAACAGCCACTGGAAAATCCCACTGACTAACTTGACTCAATGTGGACGTTATGCAGAGGAGCTGGAACATAACTCAGACCGATACCTTTCACCACGGTGCTTAAGTGACAGTCTGTCTTAGAACCCAGAGGAAGCACACCGGAGAGGATAAATGACTGTGAACCACCCGTGTCACGAAGGACAGTCACAGGGCGCTTGGCTTCTCCCGGCACTGAAACAAAGGCTTCAAAGATAAAGGGTTTAAAGCACTCATCAGGAGAGACAACAGGTGAACAGGCTGGCGGAATAGGAACGCAGAAACAGTTTTAATGAGGTTAACGCCTTTTGGTTTTGACACTGGCTGTTTGCGCTTTAAAGTTTCACATTCTGCTACAAGATGGCCAAATTTGTGACAGTAGAAACATTGTTTTGGCTTTTCAGGCTTGAACTGCTTTGAAAGTTAGAGTGGAATGGTTTTTCATTTTGTTTTGACACTGGCTCACGCGTAAAAGCAGCTTTGTGCGTGAGAGCAAATCGTCTGCTGAAATCGCAGCTTGCTGGAGCGTAGAGACTTTTTGTTCATTTAAATAAACAAGGATACGCTCAGGAAGACTGTTTTTAAACTCTTCGATCAAGAGTAGCTCACGCAGAGACGCAAACGTGCTTACTTTACTGGCGGAGCACCACCTGTCAAACAACAGACTTTTCTCACGAGCAAAATCCACAAAACTTTGACTAAACGATTTACGCAGTCCTCTAAAAACGCTGTCGATAGGCTTCAGGCACAAGCTCGATAAAGCGCGCAAAATAGCACTTTTTAAGCTGGTCATTAATTTAAGCTGTCTGAAACCGACAATGACAGCGCAGGCTTCTGAAAGCTTTGCCACTTCAACTTACACTGAAGCAAAATCGCCCAAACATCTCTTGGCCAATGTAACGCTGACGCAATGCGCTCAAACGCAACCAAAATATGACTCAACTTCAGCCTTGCGGAAGACTGGGACGAGCTGGATGTTTTTGGTTACATCAAACGCATCGCACGGATTAACCACAACGGACGGACTAGAAACTGAACGCTGGTGTCGCTGCCTGCAGTTCAAGTTGCCGCATTCTAAGCGCAGATTCAGCTTCTAACTTTTTAAGTTCCACTTCTCGGAGCGGTAACAGCTTCAAGCTCGAGGCGCTTTAACTCAATCTCACGCTTTAATTGGAACTCTCGCTTCTTTTTCTTCTTTCTGGTTTTTGAGACGTTCAAGACGAACACGGACACCAGCAGGGGAAGACTCGGCACTAGCAGTCTTAACTTTTCCTCAGTTTCACTCGTTAACACACTTGGAAAGTCTAGCTGCGGTTCAGGCTGCCCTGTCGCCGCAGCCGCTCTCCAAACCAGGACGCACCGGGGACGCCACTGCTCCTCCCCGGGTCGCCTCGCTAACATCGCCAGCCCCGGTAAGACCAAAATCCCATTACTAACTAGAGTAGCTAATAAAGTCTCTCGCAACTCACCCACACGCAAAGTTACAGAGACGGGGATGTCGTAATGCCGGGCGATGTCAATTAAATCGCATTTTCTACACGATTCAAACACATCAACGTAGGATTAGACACAAACGCCTCTAAATCAAATGTAGCCATCACGTCACACAGACGTCGAGAGCCACTGCTGGTCTGGATTACAGCTGATCACACTCACAGCCGAGCTACACCTGATGCCAATGAGTGGAGTCCAAGTAGCGCGCGCCGCGCGTAACCAGAGCAGTCACCTGCGCGCTCACACACTCGCTTCGCTCACCTTCAACACACACACTCGCACCATTTTACGGGGGCAAAGAAGGGGTAGTTAAGGCACACACAACAGAGATAGCTTTTAAATGCACATAAACATAAATAAACCCAGATACCTGCCTAACGAAAACTAAGCCCTAGTCTGTCTTCTGGAGCTTGCCGGGCTCGAGGCGAACCGTGCAGCCCCCTAAGGAGAATCCATCCACCCAGGATTCGCTCCGAAAAAAACAAACTAAAACAAAAACGGATGCCCGAAGGAATGGCCACTAGGACCAAGCTGGACAACCCCCTAGTCTAGTCTGGGACATTTATGCAAAACAAAAAATGTGCAGGCTATCCAAAGTGCACCCAAACACAGCACAACCAGAGCACACGCACACTCATACCCCCACACATTCCCATAAATGCTCTACTTTACCAGATCCCGGACGAGCCCCCAATCTGTTACGTGCCAGGGAGCCCAGAGGTGTTGGTTGGCACAGTAACTTTAGATGTTATAAAAAGGGTGGCAAAATAGAACAAAACAGGGAGGAAACTGTCTCGAAAAAGAAGAATAACAATATTTATTTTACAAAAGTAAATGTGCAATACAAAAATAAACAAAAGGTAAATTAAAGCGGCTGCAGCGTGGTAGAGGACCCACTGGTCGACGTGGTGTGGGGAGACCGGTCCTTTATACCTCCCAGCTAATTGCTGGGCAGGTGAGCGTGATGAGGTGGGTGGTACTGGAGGTGGAGGCAAGGCAAAAAACACACAGACAGGGCAGAGCCGTAACAACTAATGTCTGTCAATTATTCAAAATTATACATGGCGCTGAAGGATTTTGTTTCTCTGACGTCAGAAAAGACAACTCAGGTGACACGTTCATCTTCTAGAAGAGAGTGCAGTGTCTCCAAATACGCATTTGCCAAATCTGCTTTTTCCTTTGTTGCTGTTAGTTTTTTTGAACCAGTTGCCAATAGAGAGAATTACTTGCACAGGTTTTCAAAATGTTTGCACATCTCACACAGAAGTGGTTGATAGTTAAACAATTTTGATGAGATGAGAGTTGCTTTGGATGAGCTGTGAATGTGCAAAGTTAAGATTGTATATGCTTGTGAATGAATGTTTGTGGATTTTAGAAGAAAGTGACCCTATGAAATATCTTTTTGTAATTATAATAAGGTCTTTTTGCTATATACGTCTAATCTGTATTATTATTTAAAACCAACCTGCTCAACACAGGTGGAAATGAGCATTTCATGCTATAACCTGGCACCAGCATCTCTCCTCTGACTTTTGTCTTGGATAATGTATTGTTGTGCACTGTCCCTGTACAAATAAACACCATACCCATACCATACCATACCATATCTCTGGGTGGAGGTTGCACATTGTCCCTCGTGTCACTGTGGGTCATCACCTGCAACTTCTATATAGGATCAAGCAGTAGAAAATGAATGATTTTATTATGTTTTCCGATAGTCAATCATCAATCAATCGATGTGGAAAAAACGCCAGTTGGACTGAGGTGAATGTTCAACTTGAGACAATATGCATGACAAAGGTTAATGCCATTGTGCTGACATTACATAAAATGCTGCAACCTTTTTTAACAATTTACAATAAAAAAAATTCACACTTGCACATAAATCTATTTTTACCCACGGCAATGAGCAAAATATTTGCTGTCTAACTTGTTCACGCCACATTGATTTCACTGTGTAGACTGAGTTTATGAGTCCAAAATGAGCTGATGTCAAAAGGTAACAGTTTAATGATGATTTATGATCTTGAAAATAAAGTAATCAAAACAAAACACTCAGAAAATGCCATTTACTCTGGCATAAAAGTTTAAACTTTGTCACGTTTTGGATCAATTGTCTCATTGTCAGGCCAAATGTGACAAAGCACTCTCGTCTCTGCAGATTGTAATGTTTCCACAGAAACATTGGTCTGGTTGACCTATGACCTTGTGCCAAAGTTTCAGTGGGATTTTTAAGTCATGTGTTTTGGCTGGAGCCGGCGCTGTTTTAGCAGATTATGAATAATTCAAACCCCTGACTTTTGACTGTTCTATGCAAATGAAGCCTGCAGGGATTTTCTACAACACCAGAGTGAATGAAGTAGAATCGTCTGTTTTATATGCAGTTTTATCTGTCATTTCAAGGCGCACTAGTGTCTGCATGTAAAGGCTTTGTTTTGTCAGATTTAAACCTCATTGTTCCTTGTTTAAAAAGGCTTTTTCTTTGGACTTGCTTGAGAGTTTTATGGTGAGTTCAGACTGGACAGCGTCCAAGACATGTCAATGTAAATGCATGTTTTCTTAAATTTGCATTGTGAATTTTTGTCCAGCGCAGCCAAAAAATTGCTTGTTCACCAGACGCTGTTTTGTGTAGTGGACGCTCCAAATACTTTGGCCTCCTCATCAGGCGTCGACACCATGGGTCTACAATCGGCTCTGTGCACAGAATGTCAGTTGGCTGGATTACATTCAAAATAGCTAACTTCTGTACTTTAGTTTATTTCCTGTTAATGTTACCATTTAGACACAAACACATCCAGGGGCGGAGTGGGGACCTGAAATCTACAGGGAGAATTTGCAAAGCAGTGGCCTTTTGCAAGACCGGCAGCCTTGTTTTTCGCGTGTTTTTTAATGATGCATGGGAAACTATCTTCCAGGTCAAAGCAGAAAAAAGTCATGCATGCATAGGGTTTGGGCATGGCTGTGAGAACATAATTTGGGTCGGGCGCGCAGAGATATGAAGGGGGGTCTGGGGGCCCTCCCCAGGAGATTTTGGCCATAATACATGTGATTTCCTGCAATCTGGGGTGTTTTGAGCTATCAGAATGTGTTTATTTATAGCAGCTTTACATGAATATAAAATCAGGCTAATAATTTCTTTAAAAATATTACTAAGATATTAGATAATTTCAACTAGTCTCCACATGATGCCCTAAGAAATAGGCCAACTGATTATTTATGTTCTAAATGTTGGACTCCTGCACCTATCACATTGTCACTTTATCAGCCATGTCATAATCACCTGCAACTATATTAATCAAGTCAATATCATCTTAACTATTTGTACTGACAAAATGCATTATTATTCTGATTATTATTTATTTATTTGAAAGGGACAATGCACATTAATGAACACCAGTACATAAAATACATGTGTAAATGTGCCAAAGTTAGCGAACAGCTAATTTACATTCGTAGTCCCTTTACATTTAGGACAAGACAAGACAACAAGTTATAAAGGCCACACTCACTCAGGGTACAAAGTGCCAATTTTCTATGGTGTAAATGGCTGCAGTTTAAATCTTAAACGCAGCACATTTTAAAGTGCTGCAGTTTTAAATCTAATAAACAAGTTAAATTAGTTTAAGACCAGTTATATCCACGTTTGGTCCTCTCCTGCCGCACAGAGATGACCAAGACACTGGAGTTTGCAGAGTGCCCTCTAGTCCTAAAACATGCATACATAATTTACATATTATTTTTTATGTTAATTATTATATTATTATGAATTATTAATTTTATTCAGCTAATTTACTTTGTATGCTTATTTTTTGCATGCCCTTTTAGTATATATTTCTAATATTTTCTTTAACCATGGCAGATTTTTTTTATTCTTTATTACTATCATCAGTGTTATGTTGCACATTAGCATCTAAGCAAGTTCCTAGTTTGTGAATTTTGTTTAATTCACTGACAATGGCAATAAAGCCTTTTCTGATTCTGAAATCTGTGTGGAGCCTTCCTGCTCAGTGTCACTGAGGGGCCTTCAGACTGCAGGTGCCAGGTTTAGATTCTCAAACTGCAGGTTGTGAGACTGCTGCCTCCAGCTCTGCCCTCTGCTGCCTTAGCGCTGTCAGTGAACTGCTGCAGCCTCACAGTGGACTGCACACAGACTTCTCAAACTTATGCCTTAAACTTTTGTGCCGACTCTTCGTGGACTTATGCGTGTGGTGTCGTTTTATTAGAAGTAAGTCAGAATCTTTGTGGATCCGCGGTGCGCGCTCCGCCGCGGTCATTACCGCTATGGGATTTACAAACGTATTGTTTCTTCAGCTGTTTTGTTCATAACTTAGCAAATATAAAGCGGATTTTTATAAAATAAAAACTGGCTAAAAGCGTAGGCTGTGTAGAACATCGTTGTGGATGCCAAACTGTTCCTATCGTCTTTTTTCTGCTCTATTTGCTGTAATGTCAGGACTGGTTCATTCCTGCACACAAGTGGATCCTGCTATTCATATCCTGTTTGTTACCTATGGCCAACAAGACAGCTGCTGTCTTTTAAAGCACACCCAGTATCTTCGGCATAAACTCATGGGCAACTGCCAAGACAGGAGCAAAGATGTGACATGCGAGGACGTATGGGCGAGAGAGCGAGCGAGAGACAGAGAGCGAGAGAGAGAGAACGAGAGAGAGAGAGGAGAGAGAGAGAGAGCGCGAGTGAGCGAGCAGCAGCAGCAGCGTTTAGCTCTGCTCCTCTCCTCGCCCCCAAGCAGAGGAACGGCCGCTGTTTGCCGCGCACATAGACAGTTGCAGTCTTTAGTTGCTTATAAGAACTCCGGCGGCCGGCCACAGGCTGGCGGCGGCCGACCGGGTAATCTCCCATGTGTCCCTATGGCCACTCCGCCCTTGAACACATCTCTTTTTAAACACACAAGTGTCCTCTGGTGAAATATTCCTCTGATTTGCAAAGGCTTTAACGTGTTTTCTGCAACATTCGCCACAACTCACTGTTTACATATCTTTCGAGTATGTATTGATTTTGAACTGTGTATTGAAAACCTCATGAACTGAACAGGAAATGCTACTAAGAACAGTAAGTTCACTATTTTGAACATAAACAAGCCAACCCTTTCGTGCACAGAGCCCATTCAAACAGTCCACAATAGTTAACAGCTTTCACCTTTACACAGTGCACTTGTCTGCACTGTTTTGTTGATTATAAAAGATGAGAAACACCTTGTAACAAGATTTTTAATATTGTCTGTAAGTGATGTTCAGGTAATGTTCACCTAACTTGTTTGTCAAGTTGGGCATTTCTCATTCAGGAGCAGGAGCACCACAAATGGACAGACTATCACAGGAACAAAAAAGGGCTAATTTTTTTTTTTTTTTTTTTTTTTTTTTTTTTTTTTTTTTACAAAATCTGTAGGAAGTGACACAGAAATCCAAGAATCCTGCAACTCATCTGTCTGTCCTGAAACCACATTTTTCATTTAGTTTTAAAAATCTTGCTCTGTTTTTGTTTTATTTCTGTTATGTTATGTATGAATGTTGTGTTGTTATAATAAATCATTGTTTTGTCACTTTAGTTGACTACTTTTTTATTCAAACATTGTAATAAAAATATGTAGCCCTATGTGTGTGTTTCTTACCTGACTGTGATAGCTTTTGCTTTGGGTCAAAACTGGTCCATTATCAATATTCTTTTTTTTATGTCCTGGCCAATGTTGGTAAGGATTTCTTCCATTTCCTCCACACTCATCCTGTATTTATGATGCTGTCTGTCTAACTTATGCTCCTGGACCAGGTTGTAAAATGTTGTTGTTTTTTTCTTGTCTGATGAGGCAGGAGTAGAAGAGGAAGAGGAATGTTTTCTGAAAATATAGAGAAATTCATGCAATGAAGGTAAGATTTATTAGCTTTAATAAACACAATAATGCTGCGACAATGAATTAAGTGCATGCTTTATTTTGTGTCAGTCATGGCCACAGTGTTTGCTCAGGAATGATGCAGACAACTTTCTATTTTTGTCTTTTATTAGTCAACAAAATATAAAATATAATTACTTCAACACTTGCACCAGCTCAGGCCTAACTCAGACTAACCCGTTCTTACGTCAGTACTGCTTTTATAGCTGCCATCTTATTATTAGACTGTCATTTTAAAGTGTGTTTTTGATCAATTTTATGCCAATTCTGTTGCCTGAAACTCAGCAGGCAAATATAACCCCAATGCTTTCCCTCCATTCAAAGAAGAAGTTAGTCTATCTTTTGACTTAATCATGTTTGAGTAAGAAAAGCAATTCAGACAATGTTTGATTTATTGTGTCGGAAATTGAAAACAATTGAGAAAATTGAACAGAAAACGTTCTTGCTGCAGATTGGCAGCCAGGCTATGTTTGGAGCTTAAAGATAAGACTTGATAAATGATTCTGTTTTGTTTTTCGGTGAACACTCATTATGCCAATAGACTTAATCATCCTGTGTGCGTTGGGAATAAAGAACGAACCAAGATAGCAACACTGTCAATGGAATGAGTGACTGGAAGTTCTTTAAAATGCACCCTGATGTTTTGTTTTTATTACCAGAACGCCAAACCAGAGAGGCTAGAACTCTTGACTCTTCAGCTAGACAAAACTTTCTGTTACTTCCCCAATAACCTATACATGTGCCATTGGTTAAATCGTCCAGCTACAGTCCTGACAAAGTCTAACAGAAGATCTAAACTGTTCTACACATTCATTAAGACCCATTACATGAGCTAAAGTGGTTTCTCCAGCATAAGATTATGTTTATTATGTTATGTTTTGATTCTAGCTTACAGTTTATCTTATGTCAGAATGGCCCAAACAACCACTCATCTAATATTCTTAATCTATTACAAACTAAATGTGTGTTTCTGAGAGAGACAAACTGCTTTGCTTCATCTTTATTTAGCTTTTATGGCGAGACGTCCTTATTTACCTGGAAAAGTCCCAGTTTTGATCCTTGTGTCCCATGTCCCAGGAGATTTAGCCCAAATTGTTGTTTTGTCCCAGTTTTACATGACATGTACCAGTTCTCCCTATTTTGACCATGTTTTGACTTAAACACAAAAATACACTCAGTGACTGAAGTTTTAACGAGGTTATACCTGAAGCCTCAGTTACATGGACTCGTACGACCTGCGACGACCTATACAAATGATTTTTTGCTCATTTCCTAATCTTGAGGCACTGTTACGAAGCTGTCTTTATGCATGACAGCTTTGCTCTTAAAGACGCACAGTCCTATGTGTAGGGTCACAAGACATGATGATTTCAAACATAATGTGTGGGTGCGGTGTGGGAAAGCATGAAGTGTTGACGAATGTTGTTTTTAAAGAACCGTCAACAAATGACCACATAAAACAGATGTTCTTTGGTTTCCTCAATAACTTTTCCGTTGTGTCAACTGATAAATTACAAAGAAATATATAATAATAATAATAATAATAATAATAACAATAATAATAATAATAATAATAAATATAAATAATAAAATAAAACCATAGTATTTATGTATATATGTATGGGTAAATACATGTATGTATATGTGTATGTATGTACGTATGTATGTATAATATTGTACTGCTGTCATGAAACACTGTAAAGCAAACGTGCCATATTCTCTGTCATAAGCTTGAAATAAAGACAATCAATCAATCAAACTGATGACCTCAAATCAAAGCAAAAGAGGCAATTATGACAAGAAGCACTGGGTACACTCTGTTTTCCGTTTTATTGAACATTTTTATGCAAAAAAAATACACTTTCAATAACATTGAAATCCCAAATCAAAATAATTCTGAATAATGACACACATCGGGTACGGCCAATGAAATCTTTATCATGCAAAATAAATATCTGTATGAATGTTTTTCTTTATGACAAAATACTAATACAAATATTGCATGTGATAAAGTTTTAATTGGCCTTACCCCATGTTTATCATTATTAAGAATTTATCTGAATTGATTTGGAATTAATCTTTTACAAAACCCCTATGCTATTGAAGAAAAAAAAAGGGATATTTAAAAAACATTAAACAGCTAAAACATTAATACAACGTTAATTTTGCCATTGAAAACATTTCATTGGCCACTTTAAACTAACCCCACACATTATGTTTGGAATCATCACGTCTTGTGGCCCTTGGGAGTGAAAATGCAGTGTATACAGTATATTGAAAATCCGACATCCAAGCAACTTCACGAGGAGCCCCCGAGCCCGACAGTCAGTTATGAGAGAAAATCCCTTCTACTTGACAAAACCAAACAACTCTCGCCATCTGATTTGGTCTCTGCAGGATGTTCCCCCCGCTTAAGACCGAATGTCACTCCAGACTCCAGTCACCACAACCCTTAGGATGAGGTGAGCATTTTTGTCTTTTATCGAGGGCCATAATCGAACCCAGACATATGGTCACTGGCATAGCAAATTCTTATTATTGCTTGAACATTTCTTTCACATAGTGTATAGGTTGATCTATAATTGCGTTTATTTATTGTGAATTTTAAATGTTTTTCCTGACTTTGTTTTGCTTTAATATTCAGAACACACTCAGGAATAGAAAAGTGCCACCTGAAACCCAACACTTACAAGCACGACGGGCAATCACAGATCCCATTAGTCACCGCTCTTCAGACTGACAGACTAGTTACATCTGTGTTCACAAGCTCACAGGAAAATCCAAACCTTTATGACCTGCATAGTAATCTAACGATCATTATTCAGCACACGGCTTCTGTCTCATCCATCACACCGAGGCCGGGCGAAGGTTCAAATCCTGCTCCAAACAGATGTGCAGATATCAGACCCAGCAGAAGGCCATTAGGACTCATTAGAGCCAGTGTTTAGTTTCATTTGGATTGGAATAATATTACAGCGCTTGGTTCAATAAAGCAGCTGAATGTGCATACGTTATTAGAAAACATCTGTCAAAAGGAAATGTTAAGCTGCATTAACTTTCTAACGATGATTACATAAATGAGAATAAAGGACAGGGCATTAGTACATCTGTGACAGTGCTTTTGAAACCTGGTTGAAACAAAATACATCCTTGTGTCCAAGTAATAACAATCAAAAGTTTCATATTAAAAGCCTGCAGTGTGTTTTAACTGGAAGTCCCTCAAAATAAGCCTTTCTACCTGGCCAAGAGTCACCACTGTACAAAATCAGTACAATATAACACAGTGATAGACATACAAATGTAAAATATCTAGCTCAAGAATAGCATCTGCAATTTTCAGTTGAGACACTGACATTAAACTAAATACTGTGCTGTCAAGACACACTCTCATTCTTTTCTTGTCTTGCTCCAGCGTTGTTTTTCAACTTCCTTTAACTCTAAAGGGCTTTGTTTTACAACACAGTGCATTTCCAACTAAGCTAATTAAATGACTGCACCCGTGTAAGTAGATTAACTATCCATCCATTTTGTTCCTCTTTATCTGGAGCTCTTCAGATAAAGAGAGATCCGGCAGAATCCCAAGCCGTTCCCAGGCGAGTCGAGAGACATTGTCCCTCCAGTGTGTCCTGGATCTTCCTTGTGGTCTACTTCTGGTATGACATGTCTGAATCACCTCCCCAGAGAGGCACCCAAGAGGCATCCAAAACAGACACCCGAGCCACCACAGCTGATTCTTCTTGATGGTTAACTAGTCAACTAATAATTGTTGCCACATACACCGGGCTTGCACTGCATCCACTTCTGGGTCTAGACCGATCACCAGAGGCTTTCTGTTTCTTGAAAAGTAATGAAAAGCACTCACATGGCATACCTTCGGTTCGGCCAGTCATGGGTTCCTTCAGTTGTCTGTATCCTTTCCGTTGAATAACACTTTTTCCAAACAACTTTGGATTTAAATTTAACTAAGTGGGTGGTTTATTCTAGCCTGATGCATCAGCTGGTTTCATTTCACTTTGTGGAAACTGTCTGTCTGACAGTGAACTGTCTGTCATTGGAGTTTGCTTTTAATCTATCACTGCTTTTTTTTTTGTAGTTCAGGAATAAAGCATAAACACGTGTGTCTGTGATTTTTGCCGGTTTGATGAGGTAAACTTGCAAATTAAAAGGTACAATATAATTCCCTAAGTTAATATTTGACTCAAAGTCAAAGAAGAAAAACTCAACTCATGTTGGTTCTGGCTAATGCACCACTCTGCTCCTTTTCACTGATTGGACGGTCGCACTTTCTGCTTTTTGGGAACCGTTTGCAGTCGTGAGATGAAGTTGAGTGAAGGCACTAGTTTGGTGCCACCCTGGCTATATTTATTCCACTTTCAAATCCAAATTAGTTTGACTCCTTTCTCATGTAACTGTAGCGTCATGCATGCTCATTAGATTGCCTTTCTGACAGCAGTTACGCACTGCAAGGTGGTGAAAAACACGAAACACTAACCCTTTCAAAGAGGCAGCGGAAAGTTTTGAACAAGGAGTGTACGCAAACAGAGACACTGTGGAAACAAACAAGTGGAAACTGGACTTCAACTTCTGCTCAGCTCACAGAACATTTTGTGGAGCTGATGATATGATTCTCCAGCTGCTTCAAGATTTTCATTGGAACGACTTCTAAAAAAGTTAGCATCAGCTCTGCGTTCATGGCGTTACAATCCCAGGTGATAAAAAAAGTCGTTATCCAACCTTTTTTTCCGGTAGATGCAATTACGTATGTGTGCTCTCGTCCAATCAAAACCCGTCCTAACTCCTCCATGTTGAGCGAAATTAAACAAACTGCTACTGCGGTTCACTCCAAACAGTGCAGCAACATCTCCTCCAGAACAAGCTCGAAGTGTCACAGCAGACACACAGAACACCTGCAAAAGTGTTTCTACAACTGGGATGAAGCACATTTGAGTTTTGAAGTGAAATCCAAAGCACATGGTGTGACATCACAGTTGGCCATAAATCCTTCAACAGTTTGTTTGTACTGGCTAGGAATAAAAACGTGCTGTAGTAATCTGTTTTATCCAGCACCGGAGGATTATCTGATATCCAACCATACGTCAGTGTTTACATCCTCATTGTGAAAATCGCTTTGAGGGCCCTTTGCTGTATCCGAGACCTCTGTTTCAGCTCATTAGATCTGAACTGTGATGGAGGCAAGATCTCTTGTGAGTTTGTTATTTTTTCCCCAAATCCCTTGTCTGATGTCCGTCACATTTGGAGAAAAAACTTAGTCACTATGGCAACCACGCCACCGGATGTAGCAACCTCTGTCAATTTGAGACCAAAAGTTAGTGCATAACTCTTATTCTGGTGTTTGGTTCAATCCTCATGTGTCCCTCCATAAATAATAAACATGCCCCTCTGTCCCAGTGAGAGTTGCATTAGTGGTCGCTCCGCTGAACTGCAGCTGTTGAGCCCAAGAATATTTTCCCCAAAGAGCGCAATTCATTTTCAGAGACTTCAAACTGCTGATGCTCATCTGACAACATACAGCTAATTAGCATCAATCACAATATAAAGGGATATCTCTCTATTTCTTTCATGAACTTTTCCAGCTTTATAAATGCCCCAAATGTTTAAACAATGTTTAGCACAGCTTTAACGCTGTGCCATCTCAGCGCCCCGCTCTGGCTACCATCGCGCTGATTGGGCACAGCTCATTGAAAACAATGACTCACCATCTTGGACTCATCTTCTAGTTATAATTATACTTCTATGGTAAAAAGTCATGGGTAAAGTTCTTTAATGACATGGAACGGTCAATTTTGTACTTATTTTGAAATGAACAAAGTGTATTTTTAGCTAATCTAATTCAAGTTGAGTCATAACAAAGTTTAAATAAAGGTTATGTATGTGGCTTAGCTGCATAAATCTTTGTCAGAATGGTGGTCTGTCCGCTCCATAGATTTGGATGCGGGGTTGCTAGCTTGTAGCTGCAATCCAACCGTATCCCTTGATACTGCAGCGGAAAAAACCCTCAACAGGCTGGAAAGTATTTTTTCCCATGAGCACAATGCAAACATAAACTGCTTGTGTTCAGCACAAACAGCATCTACAGCTTTAAGAACAGTCGGATCTTGTCATAGTTTTCACATCATACACTTTTTTCCGGTTCAAAAGGTTTTAGTTTAGTAAACAGCTTTTTAAGCTTTAGCTTTGGCTACCAATGCTCGCTCTGTAACTCATCCATCCATTTTCTTTGCGTTACCCGGAGTCGTGTCACGGAGGCAGCAGTCTGAGCAAGGAGGCCCAAACTTCCCTGTCCACACACACCTCCACCAGCTGTTCTAGTAGAATCCCGAGGCGTTCTCAGGTCAGTCGACATAGTCCCTCCAGCGTGTCCTGGGTCTTCCTCGAGGTCTCCTCCCAGTGGGACATGTCCGGAACACCACCCTAGGGCATAAGGCCATAAGGCAACTGGAACAGATGCCCAAGCTGTTTCTGTTTGATGTGGAGGAGCAGCGACTCTACTCCAAGTTCCTCCCATGTTACTGAGCTCCTCACCCTATCTTTAAGGGAGCGCCCAGCCACTCTGCGGAGGAAACTCATTTCGACAGCTTGTATTCGCGATTTTGGCCTTTTGGTCATTACACAAAGCTCATGACCACAGGCCTTTCGACTCAGCTCCTTCTACACCACAACGGTCCGATACAGTGACCGCAACACTGCAGACGCTGAACCGATCCGCCTATCGATCTCATGCTCCATTCTTCCCTCGCTTGTGACCAAGACCCGAGATACTTGAACTCCTCCACCCACCTCGAGAGGGCAAGACACCTTTTTCCACACTGATTAGTCAGAACGTTCTGGCTTTCTTCTGTCGTTGATGATTTGTAAGTTACAGTGTACAAAAATAGTCCACATTCTGCAAAACTCGATAAAGTTTGATAATCCTGGTCACCTCAATGGAATCATCACTGTCAGCGCAAGAATACGCGATGCATGCTGGGATAACATGATGTGAGGTGCAGGAGCTCTATTATGGAGAACATCTCAGTCATAGAGCTCAGTTATATTAAACCCATCCACTTACAGATCATATATTAGCAAAGCGGTAATAGCCGGAGCTGACCTTTAGCACATGTGCGGTTAGCTCTCATCTTCAATGCGCACTTCCTGTAATCACCTGCCTGACATTTTAGACTCAAGGCTTTATTGCTAAGACTGTACATCAGAGATTAACAGCATAATTTAATCCATCACTATGGAAACAGCTACAATCAGACCTGCTCACGCTTCTGTTTGCAAAGTCAATAGTCGAGTCTACATTACATCAAAACATTTATGTAATAGTAGATTATGACTGAGATTGATCAGAACTTTATTGATCCCAAAGTAAATTCAAAGCCTTTCTCTCTCCATCAATCTGTGACAAAACAAAAACACAAAACAAACACTGATTGGCCAGGTGGACCTCTGGATCACTTCACAGAAATCTGAGCTAGTATCATTACTGCTCTTCAAACTCTGCATTGTTCATTGCTCTGGTCTGCAGTAGTTCTGTAATGGGCCAGTTTTTCAAAAATAATTAGACCTATGATGATGAGTTTTCCAGCGTGTCATGTCGCCAAGCCTTCTGCGCCTCTGTGCCTCTGGCGTGCTTCGGCCCAGTCCCACACCTGCACTTCTGGCCCTCATTATTTTCCCTGCTCTTTCCATGTTCTCTATGTTTTTGTGTATCGTGTGCATGTTCTGAATGCCGTAGTTGGATTGGTCAATGTATGCCACTGCCCGTACTTCAGGATTGGCCACCGCTGCCTTGCACAACCAATCAGCAAGCTCACCTGAAGAGAGTGTGCCCGATAAAAGGCTGCTGCATGGCTGGATTTTGTTAAAAGGTAAATGGTCTATTTATATAACGCTTTTCTAATTTTCCAGGCACTCAAAGTGCTTTACAATCTAGTATCTACTCACCAGTGTACGCAGACACTGATGCAATGCGGGTAAAGTGTCTTGTCTAAGGACACAATGACAATCCACATTTGTCGTCCCACTGTGGCACCTGGTAGTCGGCGGTCTCCCATCCAAGTACTAACCAGGCCCTAACTGCTTAGCATCTGAGATCTGACTAGATCAGGCTTTGACAAACAGGTGTGACCACGTTTAGATATGTTATCTTCAATTTTGGGTTGTTTTTCATTGGGACACTGATTAATAATTATTATATATAATTTATTTTGGTTTGGCTTTGTTAAATGTATTTTTTTTTCTTGCTTACTAGCTAAATTTTCATTTACCAATTTGTATTTTATTTTCTGTACATTTTTGACCCAGTTTTGGACACTTTAGTTACTATTTAACCTTATTTTTTCATTAAATAATGACAATTGTAGTTACCATATTCCATCAGAACGTTATTTAATCCCGACAGTTAATATTATGTTAGGTCTATTGGTTACAACTAAAATCTGCTTTTTTGATCATGGATCAAAAAACACCCATATGTTGCATCATTGCAGCTTTGCTTCAGGTCTTGATTGCTTACACTCAATCGTTGGACAATATGCTCAGCGCAGCACGCTTACATGTGCGGGGAAACAGTAAGGTACCTTAAATACACACGGATCATCAGGGACTAATGGTACTAGTATCTGGTGGTACTGTAGATAAGCACATAGACCTGAAGGCAGTGGAAATTGTTGTTAGAGTTATTAACCAGGACAACTCCAGGTCTACTATTGAACTGTTTCATAAAGTGTTTGTTGTACTGCTGTCCTGGCCTGAAGCTCCAGTCTGTCCTGTTTCCTCTGGAGCTTAGTCAAACCCAGACATGCAGGTTAATCAGTTCTTTCACAAAATGGCTGACAGACTCATGGGTGCATTTGACTTGTCACAAAGTTGCTCCTTTTTAGAGAAATAAACAAACACAAATATGAAAGACATAAGTCCAAAGGCAGTTGTGCCAAAGAAAAACCACTGCCTCCAGCTTAAACACTCAGACATTCAGACGTTCTGAGCATGAAACAACCTATGTGCAAATGTTTTAAATGGAACAACCCGGGGCAATGCACTAAAGTGTGGGCATTGGTTGTTTGTTTTTACTGCATTTTTTCAATAAAAAACAAGTAGTAGAGAGTCATGGGCTTAAAATGACCCAAAAATGCATCCATTATAGACTTACAAAGACATTGAACAAAGAAAAAAAAAAAAGCATAATTGTGAGTGAGACGCATGCAAAGCTCTCTAGCTATATAGATAATGACATTACAATTGTACTGAAACGTTTAACTTCAACCTAACAACATAAATCTTGATTCAGATGTTAAAGTTCTGCACTTTTCTCCCTGAAGCGGCCCTTCTACAGTGACTTGTGTCGAGGGCTCTTGATCACTGCTTGAATTTGCACGGCTTGATCATTTAAAATTGGTCGCGCGCATTGATATATTACTTTTAATATCTTGTTTTCTTTATAAAACACATTTTAAAGCGCAAAACAAAAAACATGCTGTTAACAATTTTTCATTGCTGACAGCTAATGCTAATGACTAAATGAACACAGGCAAGAGCTGACCCTGATTCTACAAAACTTCCAATGAAACCCACTTCTCAAAGTTTTAAGAAATAAATGTATTTACTGTATGTTTTCTGACAGCACAAGGCCAAGCCTGGGTTGTTTAAATAGAAAAGCTGCAGCTCAACGCCCAGTGGCGTTGCAAGGTTCCCATGGAGCCCCTCACACCCGATAAGAACACAGTAATCAGGATTTTAACTTTACTTTAACTTGTAGAAACAATGACCATAACAGTAAAAATTGCAATAAAGGTCACTTAGCACAATATTAAAGGGTTAATGAAGTACTATTAAATAACCTTTAACTGTAAGTAAACATAGTAACAAACAACACACAAACACAAAAACATTGTGCATTAAGAAAATCTACAAAAAAGGGCAAAATTGCTCCTTTTGTCTCTACCACTGTTGCTTATGAGCCTTACGAGCTTTAGGTTTAAGCAGAGAAGCAACAGTTAAAGTGAGTAGCAGGCGAAAGGCAATGCACAGCAGCAGCAAATTAAACATTTGCATGTGTAGAGTCGTTTCCCTCTGCTTACGGACTCTGGCTCCACAAACACTAAAAAAAAAAAAACTTTTGTCTTAGTTACATTTACAGCCTGTCCGTCCATGGGAGTGGATCTCTTCTTCACTGTGGTTCTCCTCAAGGTTTCTCTTTTTCCCTTAGGGGTTTTTTGAGTTTTTCCTTGCGAGAAGGAGGGTCTAAGGACAGGGGATGCTCTGGACAATCATTCAATTGCTCTACTAATAATCTGCTTTGACATGCTTGATCAATTGTTTCATTAAATGTGTATTGTTTCATTGAATATGTATTGTTTCATTGAATATGTATTGTTTTATTTTTATTTCCTACTATTCATGTTTGCTAAATTAATAATCTCGGGAAGTCCTCAGAGGCGACTGTTGCTGTGATTTTGGGCTATACAAAAATTAATTAATTTGATTTGATTTAGCTCAGCCTCTGGTGGGGGCCCTCTTGTCATAGGGGGCCTGTCCTGTAGCAACGCCTCTGTCAACGTTTAATGCTGTGGTTTGTTTTGGTTTGAAGAGCAAAACAATATGCCGTGATCCACTGAGCTGTAATCTATAGAGCTTCTACATACACACAATCTGAACATAGTCATAAACAAAATAAGTACCAAACATATTAAGGGTGAAGAGGTCTTGAAATAAGCACACATGTGGTTAATGCCAGAGTGTGTAAT
Organism: Mugilogobius chulae; assembly: GCA_038363315.1. Taxonomy (NCBI): domain Eukaryota; kingdom Metazoa; phylum Chordata; class Actinopteri; order Gobiiformes; family Gobiidae; genus Mugilogobius; species Mugilogobius chulae. The sequence continues at coordinate 3,348,591 of CM076412.1, forward strand.
TAACCTTTACGAGCTCAGGGACACTGGAGAGTCAGCACTAACAATGCATTTATTGATTATTTGGGGCAAGGACAAGAGGTCGCTGCTACGGCTGGTTTTGTCTTAGATTGTACTATTTATCAGCTTTAGGTACGGCAGCTGCTCGGTTTGGTCGCCGTTGTCATGGTTACGTGTTACGAGAACGACTGAACAGGGAGCGTAGTATATCTGTGGTGCATCTGCCTCTTGAACATGCAGTAGAATAGAGTAGTCAGGAAGTTTCTTTTGAAAAGCTTCTATTTTAAACATTAAACATTCTTTTTTTTTTTTTCAGATATTATCCAATTGTTTGTTATTTCGACTATGAAAGAAGAATTATCAAATATGATATTAAAAACTAGACTTTTTGTGATTTGGGCCAATTTGGCAGGAAGTCTGAGAACCAAAGGGCCGCAGTTTGGACGTGTCTGGTTTAAAATAACTTACACCAGATTTAGGGAAAATACATTTGTTATATACAAAAGTTTCTGGAGCAGGATCTAGCATTATCTCTTTGTTATTTAGCCTATTTTTATATGTCACTTTTAGTTTTTTTATCAATTAGAATGAAAAAAGTCAGCATTTGCTTTGGCTTGACTGATTAAAGTTTGTAGAAAACACTGGAGGGCCCCGAAGCTGATTTTGCTCAGGGCTCCCAAAAGTTTAGATCCGGCTCTGTTTATTTCTGTCAACAATGACTTTAGAGTTTGTCGATAGCAGTGATGATAGTTCTTCTAACTTCTGAAACACAGTGCACGCTCCAGCTGGAGATGTGCTCTCTCTGTGCCTCTCGGTCGTCTGCATTCTCTCTGGTCTGTGCTCCGGCTGCTGCTGTGTTAACCCCTTAACAGTCGGAGGGCCTCGAAGGCCCTCCTACTTTTTCTTTAAAAATTCAATTTTGTTGAGTGTCTGAAAAAAGCATACTATGAAGCACCTGAAAGGTTAATATAAAAATCCCATTGAATCCCTTTTATTTAGAGCAAAATCAGCCATTCTGGGATGATCCAGACTCAGATTTCAGCTGTAAACCTCCAAATAAAAAAAAGTCCTCAAAAATTCAAAAATTTTAATAGGACTTTTGTATTGGCTCCGCCTACATTTTTTTGAGTAATTTTGGGTCCCTAAAACTCATTTTACCTCAATTGCATTCAGCTTTTACAGAGGAATTGTCAAACCCCAAATATGCCAAATCTAGTGTCATTTATGTCTCAGCTGTCAACACCGCTTTAACAATCCTTATATCTACCAAAAAAATTTTAGGCGAAATTTAGATTTTGTTTTCTTTTGCTTGGAGAAAGTTCTCACTTCTGATGAGAGCCTGTTGGACATCAGAAGCAAAAACTACAGTGATACAGCTTTAAAAAGACCCCAGCCAATTGCCTGTGCTCCAAAGGGTTCAGGAACTGTTTTAGTTTAAATTTTTACCGATTTTAGTCAGACGTGTGAGGTAAAACAGGCCCGCATGAGAAGGGGTTAAGGTCCTACACACGGGGGAAATCTTTTTGTGCGGCATTGGTCACTTGATTATTCAAAATTGGTCGCGCGCGTTGATGTATTACTTTTAATATCCTGTTTATTCTTTATACACTCATTATGTTAACATTTTAGTAGATACATAAATACAGAGGGAAAAAAAAGATATTGCCTCATGCAGGATTTGTGCCACTGTCTCCTGGTGAAAGGCCATCGCTTTACTGTACAAGTTATGCCAAGGCTATTCAAATAGCGGCCCGTGAAGCAGTATGATGTGGCTCACCTTGGTAAAATGGGCCATGGACTGGGCCACGTTGTAATGAAGCCTGGGAAACAATCCGTATCTGATTTACAGTGAACAGTGGTGGATAGACCAACATAATGCTTTGAAATAAAGACTGGCTCATAATAATGTGGGCCACATGTCTCTGTTAGATCTGTTAGATCTCATAGAGTTGGATTAACTCCAGGTTTAGCCTAGTCCTTTATCTGTTGTTCTGGTTTGCTCACGTTCCAGTTTTCATTGATCTCTGCTAGTGTAAGTCTGTTATATGACAGAGCAATTTAGACGTATTTTCAATTTACTAAACATAAGTTCTTGGTGCAGTTTTGTTATTCGGCCCACAGATCATAGTCCTCTGTCTGCTGTAAAATATAATTGAATAGCCCTGCTGTAGAGCAATAAAAACAGACGCAGCCTTAGTTAATATCACTATAGAAACAACTCTGGTCTTGGGCACAATCTTGCGTCAAAAACTGCGATGTATTGTGCAACATGCCCGGCCTACAAGTCGAGGTCCTTGATAAAATCTGGCCCTCTGAAAAATAAAGTTGAATAGCCCTGAGTTATGCTATGTGGGAACAATGCTGACCAGTTGAAATGACTGTGTATGATTATGTTTCAGTCTTGTCAACAGGCTAATTTTATCGCTGAAATCACGTTTGTTTTGCTGTGAACAAAAAGTTAATTTGTTGTATTTTATAGTCAAAATAGCCTAAATATAGGAATAATAGACATAGTTGACAGCACAGGACTCGCAAACGAGAGAAGTTCTTTGACTAAACTTTGCTGATACGAGTTTTTGGCTTGTTGTTTTTTCTTTGTGTAACCACAGGGTAAGTCGCAGTGTTTTAATGTCTCTGCAGTTTCTGATTAGAATAAGTTGAAAGTTGTAGTACTGGTCATTCTGAGCCACTGTCACTTTGCTCTTCACATGTTGGTTGCACATTAACGCCTGTTTGCGCAGAAATGCACCTCCACATAGACATAACATTGAAAGTTAACATGTTGTTGCCTTCGGTGTGTAAGCACCTGTGGAGATGTCCTCACACAGAAGGCGGCTCAGTTAATGCGATGCAGTGGAACAGTGGGTCCTCCAAAAACAAGAGTATGCAGCATTCAGTAAGTAGCTGATGAGCTAGTGCAAGCAGTGTCACAAGAACCTCAAGCAGGACGACTTAAGAAGAAGAAATAGTCTTGCTTGACTAGTTAAGGACTAAAACTGTTGACACTGATGCCACCACAGGTTCCTTCTTTTGGGCTGTGTTTAATTGATTATTTTTTTGCCTGCATGTCTTAAAGTCTTAACAACTTTTTTTTTGTACTTTTTGTACTCATTGGTACTGATTTGAGCACAAATGAATGACACATTTTAATAAAAACGACCCAATAACCTCTTGGAGCTCGCAGCTGCAGCTGAATAAAACTCAGTGAGATCAAATCTGATTCTCAGGACTGCTCTGTGCTCATTACCTTCAGGCGTTCTTTCTGTGAGCTTCATTTAGCGTCAGGGCAACTGGACTGGACTAAGAACATGTTATCTAACCTTTCATATGAGCGGCACGGTCCAGACCTGCCTCACACATCTCTGCAAAACCTCAGGATACAAATTAGACCGACCCGGAAGCCCTGGTCTGTCCATTACCTGTTCATAATAAATGCATGGTAATCTTCATGGTATGTAACCTGGTGTAATGAAGCAGAAGTCAAACACATCCACAAGAACTTGATTTCATTTTGTAAGGTCCACTGTGTAACCTTTTAACCAAGGAAAGAGTTGAACAAATATGTATTTTTGTTGGGTTATAAACATCATAAAAATGTCTGTCTTTACTCACCATGGAAATCTTGTTCCTTTATCTGTAATGTTCCACAGTATGCTCTCTCTGCTATCTGGTTATTTTCTTTTTTCTAGAGGTGTGTCCTGTTTTTGCCCAATGAAACAGCTGTGTTACCTGTTTAACATCACATCTCCATCTGAATTGAGCTCTGTCCATCTGGGTCTTCACTCACTGAAAGCCACCGAGGGAAAGGCAGATGAAAGTTTGAAATAAGTCAAGTCAAATAAAAATTTCTATATACGTAAGGTTTATCAAAAAGCACAAATGTCTTTCCTGTTCAAATGTTTATTTGCTTCTATCTACGCGTTTTCTGAAAGCCAAAACAGTCTGTATTAGCTTTTTTAAATCAATTAAATTGCAACGGATATTGCATATAAGCATTTTTTGTCTCAGTTGAATAATAGAGTACAATGTAGTCAATATGGTTGTACAGGCATGTGACATGTGTGTCTTATGAATCAGTGCAGGCTATCTTCATGACTATTATTGTCCACAAAGCACAGTACGCTCAGTAAAAGTGTGTATGTGACACTAGACATGTTTTCTTGTGTCCAAAGTCTGACATGAAGAGAAGATAGTGTTAAGTAAACAAAGGAGAGTGAGCTAATCATTGAGCTGCCTCGTGTCTTTGAACGTCTCAACACTGAGATCTTTCCTCATAAATGACCTCAGATCACATAAAAGACACACACTGCATATTACACTATAAGGTATTCAAAATCTCCCCTAAAGACTCCTTTGTAGCAATTATCAACAAAATGTAAATTAACTACACACACAATGACACGATGAGAAGTAAGAAGGTTCTGGAATCGACTCCTAACCAGCTCTAGAGACTTTCTATGTAGAGTTTCATGTTCTTTCCACAGTCGATTAGACATCTGTGCCATTGTGCTCAGAGTAATTGTACACTGTCCTAACGGTTAAGGTACACAAAACACACATTCTCTAAAGGAAACTAGTCCTCTGTATTTGATCCCTCCATTACTGCACCTGGAGCATCTCCTCAGGAGCAGTGAGCGCCACAGTACAGCCTGAGGGAAACATTTACATATCTTGACAGACTTGGTCAGGACTACTGTAGCTGCAGGATATTTTCTAATGTGCATATTTTGGTTGTCGGAAAAAAACAACAACACAGACACAGGAGAAGCATGTAAACTCTCAACATGTTCTCATGGCTTACCACGACATGACAAATTGCGTGTCATGACGATACTTCTGCCTTTTTGGTGTGGTATAGACACGCAATTTGGTTGAGAAAAAAACAGTAGGTTTTTGGGGAGTTTACGGCTAAGTTTAGATCTGAAATTACATAAATGCATAAGTTTAGGTCTGCCGCTTGAAATTGGTTACGATTAGGATTGTTTTAGTATTCATGAATAACAACACATCTTTACATTCACCGTAGATCACCATACATCCACCATTCACCACGCACGCAAAAAAATAGAAATTGCATTCTTATAACACACAGTTTTAAATTGCATGTTCTAGACACGCATATCTGTGACAACAGGCTAAAACGACCTAAGAAATTACGGAAGCCAAGCTTGCAACTAAAGCCGGAGCAACACTAAAGAGAAAAGGCCACAGACAAAGGACATTTACAACATTTATTCGTCTCACAGCTGCATCATGTGATAGAAAGAAACGACAGTCTTGGGGAGCGAAAGAGTGTTTTCTTTCATGTGCGCTGTTATAAAAGTGAACAATGAAACGTGAGTGGATTAAAGCAGGTGTATAAACGTCACAGGAAAGGGGAGGATCTTTAGAGGTTAGGAGCTGTTACACTGATGCATTGTGGACTACATGCACAAATCGTTACATTTATTAACAGATGATGAAGCAATGTTTCTTGATTTCATGTGCACATGCAGCAGGTGAACCTCACAATGATGCATCCTGACAAATAGTCGCAGAGACGCACACACATAAGGAGAGAAACGACAAAAAATCTCTTACCAAAATCTTAACTCTGACCATGCCTCCCCAAACTCATAGAGGGGCACATCGGGCTTAAAATCTGATCAAAACTATAGTGTGCAGCCGGTTTAAGGTGAGAGTGCTTCTAAACCTGACCAGGTCCATATATCAGACTCATAAGTTATAAATATATAAGCCACTTGAAAGAAGGTTTGTATTGCAAATTTTCTTTACAGTGGTAAAACTTATAGCCTGAGTAGATATTTTGAAAATGCATCTATGCTGGTGCAAAACTGACTTTACATTTGCTTATGTTTTCAGACAGTAAATATCTGGTATAGCGCCTTTAAACCAGTATGTTTCACGCTGTAAATGGAAAGACATTACTTTTCTTACAAAAGTAAAAAGATCACTAAAACAATCATTGTACAAGCAATTACAAGTCATGTCTGCAGAGAGAAAAGCTCCCTCTGAGTGAGACTGCATGGTATAATTTATTACACTGGCACTGGCCGCTCTAACACTTACTTCAACAGTGCTTCAACTCTGTCTGACATTATCAAAGCTGATTTCAGTTGTATTTTAACTTTCATGTATTTTTTGAAGAAGAAAAGATGAAGTTGGCTGCACTTTTGACGCTAATTAAAAGTGGCTGAGAATTACCATGGAGACATTGGAAAACACTTTCAATATTCTGTTTTTTCAGAGGTGCGTTTGAACTTTTGGCACTTGTCAGTTAACGTTGGAAAGCCGCAGTTGCAAGGAAAATATTGTTGCCTCGGTTTGATGACGTTTGCGTTTGAATGAGGAATAAGGAAAGCCAAACATGACCAAATATTTACGCGTTAGAGGTCCTGTCAATCTAAATACTGACAAATACATGAGGCAAGCTACTTTCTCCAGTCATTTTCCTTTTATAGATTCAGCCATGTCCAAAAGTATGTGTTTCAATTCATTTCTGATGTTTGACCCTCACATGTGCCAGTGTTGTGCTTTCTTGTCATTTTCGCAGTCCGAATATAGCAGCCTTAAATTAGCTGTTCACTTAATCTTATCTTTCTGTGCTTCATGAAAACTGATGTCAAAATATGAACAGATGGCTAATGCATTGTTTCCATGTGTTTAACAATAAACTACAACATACAGTATGTAGATCAATATATAAATTGATTCGCTTTGAGCATCCCGAAGACCCAGGAACGCCGATTTCTCTATTACATGTACAGAAAAAAAAATAAAATAACCAAGAACAGATTCATTCTATTTTGGAGTCGATTTATAGCAGCTATCCATCTTATTTTGCCCCACCCACTTTTTCTGCTGTTCCAGACAACACACTTTCGGTCAGCTCCTCCCCTTCATTTCACTGAAGTAAACAGATGGGAAGACAAATCACATTTCAGGTTGGTTATTTTTCCAAATAGTGCATGGTCATTGAAAACGACCATTTAAGTATTTAAATAATCGTTTGCCGGTCTGGTTGCTACGATAGACAGCGGTTAGTCTAAGTTACAGGTTCTACTCCCAGGTGGGCCTTTTTGTGTGGTGTTTATGTGTCCGAGTGCATTTTTTTTATTTAATTGAAAGGGACAGTACATATAAACATTGCTACTAGAGAGGAGCCGATGTCCATGCACATAAGGCTTCATTGGCTAATTTACAGCCCCTGTCTCTGGTCAAATAGTTATAAGAACCCTGACCGTTTACTGCCCCCATATGATCTTAAATAAGAGAGAAATTGTTATATAAGCTAGACATCAAAACTAATAACCCAAAGGACAATGTTGCATGTCAGAACCCATAAGAAGCCACTTCGCTTTAACAGACCCAGCACCAACTGCACAGAGGACTCCGGCTCTGACAACATTACAGTGGCTGCACGGAGGACTCCAGCACCCAGAGTTGGACAATGAACCAGGGCGTTGTGAGAGCAGAATTAATACATGCAACAGGGGCCGCTCTGTCCACAACGGCGCCACAATGATCTTGCTTTAGCTACAAAATATAATAGAGTAAACATTTAAAACAGTGAACTGTATTTATGAGACAACCAGCGTGAACCCAAGAACCACCCACAGGAAAGTAGAAGCAAGAAAACACACGAGCTGCTAGAGCGACCTTTTAAAGGGTGTGCACCAGCCTAAGTGCACCTCACTACGAAGAACGAACATCCAAACTGAAAAACTGCTTTGTACTTAGTTATTATTGAACTGAACTTATGATTGTATGTTTTGTATGTGTGTGTGCAGAGGTTTTTACCACAGATGCCGGTGACAAAGACAATTACAATAAAGGTGAATTGAATGATTTACAGATGGATTAGCAAAGTTTTAGATCAAATTTAGTTTTAAGAGGTACTCAAAAAGCCGACTTCTTTCTTCAATGGTACTTTGTTTAAAATGTTTCAGAACTACTGATCTAAAGCAGAGACTGAAGTCTGATCACAATCACTCCAAACTCATGCTTTCATTTCTCCTCCAGAGCAGCAGAGCGGAGGCCGTGAGCAGGACTACAGAGCACTACTTACAGGCAATCAAACACACCAGAGCCTCGTGAAATGGGACATTACAATGACAAACAGCACGGTGGAGCGAACTGACCAAGGTGATATCTTTTTTTTTTTGAAAGCCAATGTTCCGGTCTTTTTGAAAAGAGTTTAAATGAGAATTATTGTAATCTTCCGCTCTGTGCATTTCCGGTGGTTAGTTAGCATGAGACAGAGTTTGTTCTTCCTTCTGGTTTGGAACCATTTTGCCTGGAGAGAAACATGGCAAAACATTAATATCACTAGTTTCTTGAAGCCAGATCACAAATTCTAATTTAATCCTGATATCCCAAAGTAATAAATAAATCTGTTTCTTCAAAATTTTATATTTTAAAGGTACCATACCTGACTTTTTCTTTCTTCAAAAATAGACAAGCTGGAATATTTTGTATCAACTTTGCATGAGGCAACACTTAAATGAACACATTCATGCTGCATTTAGACCAGACAGCGTTGGAGCATCCAAAATCTCCAGTTTAAATGGTAAGTCAATGTAAACCTGCGTCGGACACTTTGACCACCTCCTCTACTGTCCTGTGATGTAGTGACATGCTGCTCTGTGTTTATTTAAACCACACCCACAAACACATTTCAAACACAGCAAACACATTGAAATGTATTGGGAAAAGGGCAAAGGCGGGGCCTTAGAGTGGAGAGCAGCACTGTGATTGGATTGACTGCAGGTGTCTGCAATTAGTGCTCAATTTTGAGTGATAATACACGCTGAGGTCACAGAAAGTCTAGAAATGAGAGAGACAGCCAGTTTGTGACTATTTTGACCTGAAACTTGTAAATTTGCTCAGTTTGCAGTAAAGACAATAAAAAGTTACTCAAAACAGTAGGCAATGCAATTTAAACACAATATACAACAGCTTAACAAAACAAAAAAAAAAGTAGTTTTACGGTTTAGCGACTCTTTAAGTCGTTTAAAGTATAATACTGTATATATATATATTTTATTGAAAGGTCACTTGTTTTGGGGCTTTTTCTAAAGGCTTGGACGGTTGTTGCTCTCAGAAAATCTGGCAACAACAACAAACCATCCAGGACATGACGTGGACTGACAGTGAGCTCAAATAGATTAAAAATTAAAAATGTGAAGTGCGTCGGGGTGTAAAAAGAGTTCCTTGTCTCCAGACACATGTTGAGGCACCAGCTTTAAAAACTCACAAACTAGGACGCTTTAAAGCTGTCCGATCTGAACACAGCATCAGACCTTCCAGTTATTCAATATATATACAGTATATTTGAAGCACGAAGCCTCGAGTTAGCTACGATGATCAACAACAAAACATCAACAACCAATGTTTGTAGACTGGATATTAGTGGATGAACTGTACATTATCACCTCTAGACAGAACACCGCAAACTTATTTCCCCCTCTAATACTTTTTTTTTTTACCCAAGTAAAGTAAAATTATTTTCTTACAAAAAAAATAATAATTAAATACATTTGAAAAGTACAAAATACATTTTTATTAAAAGTTAGAAAATCAAAACAATGAAACACTGTCATTAATAATAAATTCACAGGAAAAAAAAAAAAAGCACTTTAATTTGATTGGTTGCATGCAGTTGTCAGTCACTCTGAACATGAAAGAGGCTGACCAATCAGGAGACCTTATGTATTTGAACAGACAGTTGCACTAGTGAAACATAGTTGAATTCACATGAAATGATAATATTTTTTCATGACGTTTCCCAGCCCGTGGGCAAAGTACATTTTATTCACTCTACAACATTTTGCACAATAAAACAGCAAAGTTTACAAATGGAATGGACATTACATTTAATGACACTATCAGTAAATTATTTATAAACACACTGAATAAAAAATAGGCCCCAGGACACTGCCTTGGGGGATCCATAAAAGACTCAGAAGGAATGATGAGAGTGATGAGAGTGATGAGATTCCAAAGAAAGAGACACACTGACTCTGTTTATATGGACTGAATCTTCAATCTTCCGGTTTCTGAAACATTAAGAATAACTTGCTTACTTATAGAAAATATAAAAACTTGTAGCAGTTGACACAAAATGGAATATTATTACTTTGACTATTTTAAAGGAACCGTTTGTAAGATGCACAACTAGTGGTTTTAGAAAGGTATAACAATCACAAATGAACATGGGTTGCCAGATTGTGAAATGGCTCATACATTGAAGATAGGAAGCTACTGATTACTGATTCAAAATTAACTTCAGCTTCTAAGAAACCAAACTGGCAACCCAACTGAGAGAGTCATGTGAGGCTTATTCTGCTTTCTGATTGGATAATAAATGTAAACATCAACAAAGGGACATCATGTCCATTGCTTTTTTAATTAAGAATAACTCAGAATTACATTGACTTTCAGTAAAAATAATAGTATATTTGGACATGTTGACCTTGTATCTTTGGACACATATAATTCATGTTTATGAAATCTGACATCAAAATCTTACATACAGTTCCTTTAAAGACTAATACTGATGTAAAGACTAATACTACTGATGTTATTTGCTGTAGCAAAAAGTACAAGTTCCTTATTGGGGCAAGAGAACCAATGCTGTGTTTCTTTATTTACTATACATGTCCTTGAGTGGATTGTGTGTTCAAGCTGTTACTGAGATAGATTTGCTCAAATGAACTTGCTGTAGAATTGTCTTTCATTGTCAACAACAACAAAAAACAGATAGTCCAAAACATACATGCCTTCATAGAGATAGAGATATCTCGATGTTGATGGCTCAGATATTCAGATCAGAAAAGTAACAACTCAATAGGAATGGACTGATCCATCCAAGTTTACACCCCAGTGTGCTCTGGCGCACGAAGGCCTGCTCCAGCTTGTGGTTCTCAACATGAGACTTAAAACTAGTGTGGACAGAGACTTCAATTCTTCTACAGCCGAGTGTTGTAAGTCTCATCTTAAGACCCAACTTTACTTCCTATCATTGTATCAAACTAGTGAAGCAGCTTGATACAACTTCTGCTAAGACTGAATCAGAACTCATATTAAAGTGAATATAAGTACACACTTCACTAAAAACAAAGTACATCTAATACATCTAAAATTTTGAAAAAAAAAAATCAAAAAAAAAATCAAGTTTTATTACACTAAGAGGCCATTCTTCAATTACAGTCTGCAAAATGGGCCAAAACTCTTAACATCCTAGTTTGAACTCTAGTAGAACTCTGCTCTACTTCCTGTTATTTTTCTTCACAAACTTGTTCTTGATTCATGTTAAACTATTTACAACAAATTACCAAATTAAGCTAAAATTAGAAAATTGCAAAAAACTCTATTTTACACCGTAAAATGTGTGACTGAATACCTTTATATGTGATCTCCACAACTGAATGTCACAAGTTGTTCAGCACTTCCTGGTCCACTGTTTATGGACTTTTCATGGCAGAAGCTATATTTCACTCTGGAGAGACTTAGACAACAAAAGTGTTAGAAGATTCTTTATTGAGTGCATAACTTTGACAGTCTGATTCCTGGCACGGTGGCAGAGTGGACAGGTCGCGGGTTCGAATCCCGCATGGTCCAGGACCTTTCTGTGAGTTTGCATGTTCCATGTGTCAGGGTGGTTTCCTCCGGGCCTTCTGGTTTCCCCACCAACCAATAACATGCAGGTTAGGAAACACTTGGTGATAGTCGGAGGTTGAGGCGCCAGGTGTTTGGGCGAGTCGCCTCTGCTGAGCTGCCCCATGGCGGCTTACTGTCACTATGTGGGGAGGGAGGGGTTCATCTCACTATGAAGCGCTTTGTGACTCTGTGTCTTACTTACTCCACAAGAAGACATAGTGATGATTGATTAGATTAGATCTGAAGATGTCTTCCCCCGGGACTGCACACCGGTGGTGGTAGAGGATAAACCAGGGTCGATGATGGTGATCCAAAAAGTGAGCGATGAGGATGAAATCTTCTGTCTTTGGACCCTATTTCTCTTCAAGGCAAAACTCCAAACCCATTGGGAAAAATTAGAAACCTAAAGGAGAAGCACAATGAAGGAGAGATCTACTCCTATGGACGAACACACCTCCATAGCTGTTGGAATTTAAGTCTGTAGACCCACAGTCCATCGCAGAGGAAAAACGTCTCATCTGGCAGGATCTCCAACCATCCCGGGAGGAGGTGTGGAGGAGATGAACTGATCGATGAACAAACAAGAATGAATGGGAACTGCTCTTAAAAGTGTGAGTCCGCTGTAACCTTGTTGATGTTTCCTTCACCATCTTCTGCTTTGCATTTAAATGAGGTTTATTGATGAATCTGTCTTAAACTTGCTATATTTGCAGACATGTCGAGGCTGATGTATTGCAGATGTTATATAACCGCGTGTCACTGGATAAATGGGACAGATACAATTCCTTCCAGCGGGAGATTGGTTTTCTTCTTTTTTAAGTGTGGAACTCTTGATAAAAAGAGTGAGGTTATATTACATTTATGAGGAAATATATTGAGATGTATAAAACACTCCATATCCGCTGGAGTAGGTCATTTCCACATTTATTTGACCATGAAAAGAAAATGTAAAGTGAGTTATGAATAAGATTTGCCTAAAAAATGAAGAAATAGAAGCAGTCTGAGTGACTCAGGGCAAAGGAAGAGGAGAGACGCTGCTACAGTGGATGAACTCTACTTCTTCAATAAATCTAATGCCAATTGAAACATTCAAACACAATATTATGGATATTTATACTTCTCAACCCCATTTTGTTTGTGATGTAGGCATTGCGTGCAAATGTGAGCTTGTCAGAACCAAGAAGTGAAGTTTAATATTACCGTTTCTTTTTTCTTTTCAGTTTTATTCTTTGTAAAATGCTTTCAAAAGAGCAATGACATGAGAGAAATCAGCTTCGGATCTTATAAAATGCGACCATGGCTTTGTCCAAATGGTTACCACTCTTGTTCTCTGACCTGCCTGTTCAGTGAGTAATGGAGTTGGAAAATCACCCTGGTTCTGTAAGTAAATTTGATTATTAAGACTTAAAAAAAAACAAAAAAATATTGCAGGCTAGTCAGCTATGTATGTGCTACACACATCCATAACTAGGTTGTTTTCAGTCTAAAAGCAAATGTAAATCTTAAAACTCTGCAAAATGATTTCATAACTTACAGAATTGTTAAAGTACTGAAACAAATTTAAATAAAAATGGCAATAAAAGCTCATATGCTCATGACTCACCACAGAGCTGATTAGCCCTAATCTCCCAAGAATGCGAATATCAGATTGGCACAAAATGACCTCCGTTGCAGCCTGAGTTCATTTCTATGGTGGTTGTAAAAATTCCAAGCTTTCTTCTTGGTGTAGACTTGCACAGTAGAAGCTCTTTAGGTTGCTCTTATCAAACCTGTGAGCAAACTCGTCACACAGCAAGATACAATGATTGAATTCACAATGACGACAAGGTAAGCATCCCTATATGTTGGCAAAAGTCATATAAAAATGAACTTCTGTAATAAATATCAATCAAGTCTGTAACATGCACATAGTTTTAATGAACTACTTTTGTACCATTTTTATTTAAAGTTGAGGTAACCAACTTTTTTTGTTGTAAATCTGTAAATTTTGGGTTTTCCACTAAAAAGTATATGATAAATGCGGCACTTTCTGAACAAATGAGACCACTGTGTCCTGTCTGAACTGTATAATAAAGAATTCTAATCAGGAGCCAAATGCGATTGATTGGCTGAGCTTGGTGTCCTCTGTGTTCACTTTGTTGTTTGTAAAAAGACATGATTCTTTACATCATTATTTTACATCTATTGTCTTTGCTTCTAACACCTTTTAGTGTTTTGCTCATAGACTCTATTTATTAACTACACATGTTCTGTACTTTAGGTTGTGTGACAGCCATGTGTTTAACTATGTATGATGAAAGTTCTCAGTGTGATGTGACTTGCAGTAACTTTAGTTGTTGTCGTTCTAATTAGTGTGCATAGTTTGTTTCTCTCTTTTGTCTTTTCGTGAGTGACGGCGGCGACTTTTGCATTGCCACACAAATTCTGTTTTAAAATGAACGGAGAAGGTGCAACGTCACTCTCCGTGTGTCGAGCCTATTCGAAACAAACAATAGAAGTAATTTCCTCATTGTATCAAATGGTGTTGCTATGTGAAGCACGTTGTCTCTTTCCTCCTGCACAAGACACACTTAGAATTTCATTGTCTTTGCAAACTCTATTCGATTAATGCATTCAATTTCTGTTCATTTTTCAGGATATCTATTACATATTTTTCTTGTACAAGTTTTACCTGGCACGATTGTACTCAGTGTTTATCCACTTCACCTTTCCATTATGTGATCTTTGTGTTATGCTCTATCTACTAAATTGGTACAACTGGGACATGGAAAGTCAAGGACTCAGAAAGCGTTCTGCAGATTGTTGCTTTACGGGAAAACAATTAGATTCCAAGTATTTGAGGCGAATGATCAATTTCTGTTCTTGGAAATGGATGAACAGAAAAATACATTGGCAGAAACAAACATAAATACTGTTTCCAATGTTCCTTTGCCTTGTAAAACTTTCAAAGTGAGTTTTTGTGTGACGAGACTCCCAAGTTGTCTTCTCTGCACCAGTCTTCATACGATTACAGCCACTATAGAAATTAACGGGGTGCAACGAGTGTCATACATACGCTAAAAAGCTGTGAATGAAATCGTGCAAACCATACGTTTTTGACATTTCCTGTTATGATGTGGTATATGTAAACACTTTCTTTTGAGATCGGGTTGGTTTATTTAACCAAACTGCTGTAAACACATTAATATAAACACAACATGGACATAACACCAAAACACGAAGAAAAAGATACATTTCAACTTACACCTTAAATGCCAAGCAAAAAAAGTGGAAAGTGGAAACTGAATACAACTAAGACTCGCAACTGAAAACAGGATTACTCCATCAGCAGTAATTAGTAATGTACTAAACAACAACACAATATTGTAATAATTGAGCTCAGTTTAGTCTTTATTTTTTATTTCATTTTTTTAATGAAATCATTTTAGATAACATTCTCTTTTAGTCTTAATAATTTGTACAAGATAGAAATCTGAAATGAGTTTTGTTTTAACATAATTAATATGTATTTATTTTAAACAAGTCATGTGACCTCCCCAGGTTCCAGCACAAATAGCGCTAGTGAGCTTGGTCTCTCAAAATGACGTAGAAATGGTGACAGAGGTGAGGAAGAAGGATATTTTTTTCCCTGTGGATTTTACATGGATGCATTACTTTCATGAGATTTTACAGAAGAAAATGTGTGTTGTTTGTAGTGAGAAGGACGTCAGCAGCTCTGTGAAGAGAGGAGGGCACTCTAACCACTGTAATAATACTCTTTCTTCCCTCAGTCAGTCCCAGGTTTCCCTTACCTGTAAGGGCCTCTCCTCCATTAACAGCTCCAAGTCTGACCACTCCAACTGGTTATTCTCCATTGAGGGTTAGAGTGTACGACACTCCACCCTCGGTGAGTAATGCCCTGATGCTATGAAATCTCTGATGGAGAGCCAGAGGGGGTGGCGGTTTTCCAATGTAAGCCCTAACGGAGAATCCTGGACTTAGAGGCTGAGCTCCTTTTTTTGGGGCGGTGAGTCAGCTTGTGCTATAGAGGCCGCCCCAGCTTGAGCACCACAAATCGGGTCAGTCTCTGTGTTGGTTTGGGTGCTGACTTCGGTTCAGGAGCAGACTCCACCATCGGTTCCAGTGTTGGCTTGGGTGCAGGCTAGGCGCCTAGTGTGGGTTTTGCGTGGGTCCGACTGCAAGTCTTGCTGCTGGTGTGGGCGCAGCTGGGCATAGCATGCGCTGCGGTTTTGAGGACCAAGGTATTGCCGGGCCAGGCACTGGGAGTGACAATTGAGGCCGAGGTGGCGTCCCAGGTGGTGACCGAACAAACTTTGCCCAGGTGCGTTCCCCTTACTCCTCAAATTTCATTTCCTCCTCAGTCACCTTCCGCTTTTTTTTTTTTTTTGTGGCTGCCTACTGACCTTTCTAACCTTTTCTCGGAAAGCAGGTCAGACCTCTGCATTAAAATGAGCATTGTCCTTTTTGCACAATTTTTTGTCACCTGGAAGGCCTTCTCAAGTTTTTCCTCATCTGCTATCTCCACACCCGCCGTACTACCTCATGGAGCAACCCTTCTCTCAAATCCAGGTAGTGCCCCAAGAGATCTATGAGTGTCTCCTCACTCCACTCCATCACATTCCCTTTTTTTTCTGGGTGGATCTTTCCATACAGGTAGGAGTTCATGGAGTGACATGAACTCCCATGTTTTTCCACGACAAGTCCAGAATATGAAATACTGGATGATTTTGATGATGCTATTTTCCTGAGAAAGTACTAAGAAAACATATAACAAAAAGCTCACTAAAATGAGAGTAATAACTTCATTCAATTTCCATCTTCCGTCCTCTGTAATTTTGAATAATCAACAGATTAATCGACTAGCTAGTAAAAAGCTGGACATTCATGCTAGAATGCAGCTAAATCTACATCCAGACAGAGAAACTAATTGACAACATGGGTGGGTTTGAATAGGACCAGCTCTGTGAAGCTTGTGTCCTGAAGATGTCCTCCAGAGGTAACAGTGTCCTACCATTGATCTTCTGTGAGGTGTTGATGACAGTTTTAGTACCACGCAGCTAAGCAGTGTGTTAAAATGCCTGTGACAAAAGGCAGCTGTGCAGAAAGGTTAATGTTTCTTAATCTCCGGAGAAAATAATAAAGTCGCTGTTGCGTCTTCCTGACTGTGGCAGTGGAACTGATTGTTCATGTGAGGGTGTTTTTTTCATGTGTATTTGATGCATTTCTGTCCCAGTTCATTTTCATGGTGAATGTTAAGACGTGTTGTTATCATGAATACTAACATAATCCTAACCTTGACCAACTCCAAGCCCCAGACCTAAACTTACCCATTTTTGTAACTTCAGACTTAAATGTAGCCGTTAATCCCTTGAAAAACCTCGTGTTTGTCGTCAACCACTAGGCGTGTCCAGACCATGCTAGAAAAATTTTCGAAATCCATGAGAACACGTTGATTTTCATGGACACGTGTAATACCGCATATATCGCATACCGCGGTGTTGAGGCATCAATATAGACCGCAGGAAAAAATCCTTAACCGCGACAGCCCTAGATGAACTTATTGAAGCACTAGAGCACCTTTTGTCCTGTGTGGAATGAGTTGTACTGTATGTATTAATGTTTGTATGTCTTTTCATGTGTAGCATCACAGCCCACAAAAATTTTATTATTGTTGTTATGACGTTCAGTTTTTTTCCTCAGGACTTTCAGTGGCAGTCTCACAAGGCTGATCGGAAACATGCTCCACACAGAGAGGCCTTGGTTGCCCTCTAATCAAACCTATGGCCTTCTTGCTGTCAGCCAGAAGTGCTAGACTCTCTGATTTTTTTTTTTTTTTTTTCAGAGAAGTTTAAGCCTCGTCTGTGCATAGTCATTAAAGAAAAAATTGCTATGAATGAGACCTTGGCCCAGTCAAGTTCTTCAGAGCAGCGAGGTCCAGTTTTGACGGCATTTTCAGCACGATCCAGTGTTAAAAATGAATTCTCTCCTTGAAACGCAGACGACTATTTTCTGATTTAAAAACATTCATATAAAACACCATTCCTTTTTAACGATGACAGTAGTTGACCTTAGCAACTGGAAGGACTTCATCTGTATTCGGTGGAGAGGCGATTGTATCCTGAAATCACTCACTTCCCGTCTCATTTAAATTCAATGAGTCGTCATGCAAACGGACAAAGGACGAGGATCCAGACAGTCTCGCCATCTGCGGATCAGAAGCTTTAAAGGGTTTTCATTTGTCTGACGGCGTACGCTTGCATTAGAGCAGATAAACGGTCTGATAAAGATACAGACAGAAGTGTAATTGTGCGCTCAGACAACGACATCAAAGCTTGCACAGCTATTTTAAACACAAATCAGAGTTGGAAGCATTATTATAAATCATCCATAAATTTTGTACTTTTGAAAATTTTGTACATTTTAATATTGTTGGGAGAAAATATTTGTTACCAATTTAAGTTTTTCAGTTCTTATAAATCTCTAAACACCAACAGCAACAGTCTCACAACCCTCCAACCAAAGCTCTGACCAGTGACCTATTATACTGGCTAGAGAGAGCATGTTGCCTGTTGCCGTGACAGTTGCGGCAGCCATCTTGCGAGGGAAGAAGCAGCAAAATCACTGCACTCGGTGGATTTGATGGTCATTACCTTACTGTATATGAGCACAAATGTTGATCATAATCCACTGTTGATACTGTAAAAGAAATTTTACAAAGATAAAATTAAAAGTACGTTTTATCAAGATTTTTCACATTAGTTTGGTTGAACGAAGCATACATCAATGTACAAATACAAAAATGTTCTACTATTCAAATGAAAAAGTAGTTTGAAAATACAGCTTCCCATTAGTTTGTATGGTATTTTAGCAGATTCTCCCTACACAAGATGTCTGCCAGAACTGGACATTAGTTGCTATGTCCAGTTCTGGCATAGCATTAAAGGCTCCGCCCCCCAGAGACCTGTTTTTGTAAAAGCCAGGTGTTACGTCTTACCGTTAAACCACATCAATGCGCTCCAGCTCTTTCGGTCTGGAGTGTGCGTCATCGGCTTCGCTTTGATCGTTTGCTACGGTATCGGTACATTTTCTTGCATTTCCGCTTTTATTTGTCTGGTTCGCTTCGGTCCACTGTATGAGCGTACCACACCACATCCTCAAGCAGAGAAAACTGCAGCGTGGCCATCAGGTCGCGTGCACAGGACACATGAAACAGTGACACACCCCAGATTATCCACTGTATAATCTAGCACATCATTTACAAATTACGCAATACTGTGACTGCTCTGGGGTCCTTTTTATAAATCTTTGCTTGGAATTCTTACTGAAAGTGAACGTACTGTATAAACAAACTTGATAGTTTCTCGTCTTCTCAGCACACATTTCTTTCTGTCTCATGTCTGGAACCTCACATGCTCAAATTTGAGATTTTTTTAACTGTATTGCTCATTACTTTGTCAAGTTTTGTCTTTTATCTTTTATAAATCAAACTGACGTGGAAAAATTACATACAGAACATTTTTGTACGTTCACATGCTTAATAAATGAGGACACAGCATCAGAACCTGTTGTATTTTGTCCTGCCATGTACACTGTGAAAAGTACTTTTAAAAACTTATAGTAGGCTAATAATAATAATATATTTAAAAATTATAATAGCCACAAACTTGGATAGTTTTGAATAGAGCTAAAGTAGTTGTAGTTTAAATATGTTTGTTTTTGTGTGCAAAGATTGAAAGCAGGGCTGTTAGACTGTATTGATAAGTACTAGTATCTGATCCTTAATGATGTCGATTATGTGGAAAGTCTTTGCCTCTCCTTTTTATAAACTAGACCCGTCTTTACCCTTCAGTGACATTTTTCTGGAGCCACCTCGGAACATGAAGATGCTGCATTGATTGACTTTGGTAGTTATTTTTCATCTGGTAAACCTACTTAAAAAGAAGTTACAGTTCTAATTCTTGACAAATAAAGACTTAATTCATTTTTCACAGTGGAGGCAGAGCACTTAGAATAATTTGGTGCAGAATGGTTCCTTAGACACTTATATTTCCTCTATGACAATCTCAAAATGAGAATAATTTGATCATTACCATAATCGACTTCCAACAATTATCCACGCATGAGAAAGCAATGTTAAGTGTCAGGTTTAAGTGTGCTTCATTTCACCAGGAAGATTATATAAATTATATGAGGAAAGTGGGTTATTTTCACTCGGGAACATCAGATCACTCACACAGAAACATGAGGAGGTTTATGTAACTCCTAATTATCATTTTTGAAATGAATGGTGACGTTTAGCATCATTTACTTTTTCTTGATGGTTTAAAACAACTAAATGACTTTTTTTTTTAATAAAGAATTTGAATAGGTAAAGCAAACACGCATCCAAGGAGACAAGAGTGAACACTCCATCAGAAATGTATTTTTTGTTGAAGGCTTTGCAGTTACCTTTCCTTCTTTGAGATGATATTGTGTAACGGAGTTAGATTTACACTTATTACTATATTTTGTTTTGAAGTAATTAATGTGTGAATTGGATAATTTTTATTTTTGTCTTATTGTGAACAACCCAGAAGTGCACACTCTCTCTCTATTTTACTTTGGCAATTTGCTTCTCCTCTCAGTAGCTCCTTTACTGCGCGAGGGTAATTTTGACGTAATTTAAATCTGTTAACTTGCTAATTCATCTAGTCACGGACCTATGTTGATGAGACAATATTTTTGCAAATAGGATGTATTTTTTGGTTCAAGTTGTGTTCTAAAATTAGGTTTTGCACACTTTTCCAAGATAGTGTATTTAAGCTAGCAGCAACATGTGCGCGGTCTTTTTTTCATGGTACTATTTTGTTTTGCATTGCTGTATGTAAAGACATAAAATGTGCTTCTTATGTCTGTCACAGGTATGTTTTAGTTTATTTTTGAGATGTAAAAGATATACATTTTTTGTGTAATAAGTTGTTGCTCCACCACACAATATTGTATTGTAAAACGAGTTTATTGTTCACACTTGTTCATATAATGAGAGTCACTACATAGTTTGGTAAAAATCCTGTGTACCATGGTGATAACGCGGCCAGTGCATAGTAACAAATGTTAAAGGGGTCCTATTGTGGTTTTTTTTTTTTTTTTTTTTCTGATCTGCGTAGAACATACGCAGATCAGTAATTTACATTTTGTTCATTGTAAAACACAAAGTTATTCTAAAACAGCTTAAAAATAGAACAGCTCTATTGACTTCCTGTTCAAAACTGCAGAACTAATAAGCCCCGCCCCTTCATTTTAAAATGTAACTGTAAAAAGCAACGGATTGTAAATAACAAATATTTATTGTTGGAAAGTGACTATGGAACAGTTTTGAGTCATACATTCTTCACTTTGAGTCTTAACTTTTTGAAATATAACAAGTAAATACAGACAAGTGGGAGGGGATAGGTGGTAGGTAAGAACGAGGATTTTTTTTTAGCTCCAGCTGAAGAACAATACCAGATTACTCAAACATGCATGAATCAATTCAAATATAACTTTGAGTAAACTAATGATGAAGGGAGACCATTATAACAAGGTTAAAAACTTAGAAAAGTGAATTTGACATAATAAGTCCCCTTTAACTCTCTCTCAGTAGTGCCTTTACTACTGTGCGAGGAGAGTTGTGTGCCGTGCTGTATGTGAAGACATGTCTGTCACAGGAGTAAAACTGACTGCTCCAACACTGTGTCCTGTCTTTTTGTTAACGGCTGGTGAAGAGTTCAGCATCCGTTACAATTGCTTTTCTTATAGAATGTTACACAGTATGTTTTTTGACTTAGATATCTCCATGGAGATGAGCAGGTGGGGTAGCAAAGCAATATTTGTACATTTTTAATATATGCCTAATGTTGTACAGTAAAACAGTGAAGTCACAATCAAGTCAAGCAGGGGCAGAGTTTCTCCCAGAAAAGTTAAGACCCAGGTAGAAAGGAAACAATGAGCGACAAAATGTGCTTGAACTCCCAATCATGTGTGTGTCAGTCCAGAACCATACTGATGTGCCACAAGGTAGAGCAGAGACATGAATGCTTGTGTGGAGCTGCTGCTTTTCTTACAGATGGATTTCTTTCAACTGGAGCTGAGCAAATCGAGAGACAAAGTTAACAAGGAGACGCTGCTGTTTTGATCTGATTCAAGAAGATTGGTTCACATTGTGGTCTGTCCTTACTCTATAAACCTGACACTGTGTAACGTTCTGGAAGTGTAAAGTCACCTGCATAATTGTGTTACTCTGGAGCTCAACAGTGGCTCTATATAGTGCGTTTTTTTTTATTCTCACAAACACATCTGTAACTTTAAATTCAGAACAATTTCTTAATAACTTTGCAGTTTATGAAGCTGCAGAAACAGATTTTAAATACAAGTGTTGGTTTAGTACTCATGACTCACAAGCACTCACAAGATGGAAACAAGCAGAAGTTCCTCCACAACATATAAAGCCACCTCCACGTTGCATGCTCAGGGAAAAACAAACAAGAAAAAAAAAACAGCAGAGGCAGTTTTTTAAACACGACGTCACACACGGCAGCTGTGCTTACAGAAGTCACTGAAGCATGGCCCCAGTCGAGCCGACAGAAAGTCATTTCCGGGCTTTTGTGCAGCCGGAGCCGACAATATATTCAACAGATTATTTTGGTAAAAAGACGAGGATTTTGTCTTTGCGCTCTGTGTGGAGAAGAGGATAGAAAACAATTCTGAACATCTCAAATCTCACCTGATTTGGTTATAAGTCTTAAACTTTGTCCTGAAGTGACGGATCACCTCATATATTATTGATCGAATATTGTTTTCATTCCATTGTTTCTTTCTCTTTCTAGAGACAAACATAGCACATTAGCCTTGACTATAAATGTTGTAGTGTGTCTAAACAACAACATGCAAACTTAGTGGACTTTGGTGAACAGATGGGAAATCATTAGACAGAAACAGGTCATTGACAAAGTTGCATTTGAAATTAGGTTTTTATTTCATTCATTTTCTTTCCATTCCAGAAAGAGATTTGTTGCAGCAACATTCCTCCCTGTGTTGGACTGTGGAGACCTTTTGTATAGACCTGCTCCAGCCCAAGCTTTACGTTCACTGGATTCAGAGTTTCATGCCTCTTTGCACGGACCCATCATTGTGACCTGTACTCTGGTGTTGGACGTCCTGCTTTAGCCAGGCGGCGGCTCACAAACTCGTGTAGGTTAATATACGTATAAAGGGCTTGTTGGTCTACTTCCTTCATACCTGAGTGTGTATCTTCAGCGTAGGCCTGAGGACATCATCAGTTGCGTTCTCACATTGATTGTTCCCAATGTTACAACAGAAAAGGCAAAAATGTCTTTCCAATACTGTGCTCCCACAGATTGGAATTCTTTACAGAGCGTTTTTAAACTCCAAACTCGTGTATCTATGGCTCATTTGACTCTCTTCTGAAAGACCTGCAAATACAAATACTGTTTTAACTATGTTTTTCTGTTTATTTTAAAAGGAAAGTCTGTTTTGGGTTGTGTTGCTGGAGCTCTTGGCCATGACTCCCTTGAAAAAGAGATCTTCGAATCTCAATGGACTTTCCTGGTTATAAAGGTTAAAAAAAATAAAAAAAGAATTGTATTGTGATTCATTGTGCGTGTTCAGACTGAAGTTGCACTGTAACCTTTTTCCCTTTATTATTTTTGGTATTCTTTATAATAGATATTTTTCTTAGATTTTTGATTCATTTTGATTCATTTTTTGTAAATATATTTTTGTGGCAGTACAGTTTTTCTTAATTTAGTGTAGTTAGCTCCGGGCTTTTGTTTGTATTATTTCCCCTTCGGGAGCCTGTAAATGGGACGTTCAGTGGTGTGTCTCTCTCTTCTCCCTCCACCCAGCTCGTTTGGTCCACTTGTGCACTGGCTCTGGAGAGGCTGCTGTATAGCAGGCTGCTGTTGTTGTTTGTATTTCCTTTTTTTTTGATTAGCTGTATTTTGTTTGGCTGTAGCGGTCACATGTTTTTTTTTTGACATAGACTTAGTTGGAGTTTTTTAATTTTAGGGCTGTTGGCACTGGCTTATAGGGCCCTGTATATGGTTGGCCCAGTGCTGTTTCTTTCTATTATTTTTTCCACCTCACAAGTCCTGTTTCTTTGTTACTTTTTAGTATTTTGGGGCACTGGGTTTGTGTAGGACTGTTGTTTATTTTCTTCTTTTAAAAATGTAACTTAAATTTGTATAAAAAGAAATTTAAACAAGAAGTCAACTGAAGAAAGAAAAATTCAATAAATGGGTCATAACAATCACAGTGAAAATATTCAGATATCATTGATCATGCAAAAAATAAACTTTTTCATATTTTTCTGTGTATTTCTGTCTCTCTCTCGACAGACAGAAGCAATGTTAGAACATGAATAAAAAAACAAAACCCACTTTTATTTGTCGTTTACATTTGGTCCAAAAAATATGCTTCATCTGACCTGTACCACTATTTAGTACAGTTCAAAGCCACATTCTCTGACCAACATGACCTCAGATCTGTCAAACTTCCAGTAATCGTTTGTTTGTTCCGGACAGAGCAGTTTACTGTCGCACAGGCGGACTTCATTAGAATGTGTGTCCCTGAGGTCTGAGTGTCGCTGTGACGAGTCTGAGAGAGCTTATCTGCTGTTTACTATAAAACTATCATTCTGTTTTAATGTTCTCACGTGTAAAGACTGGTTTCCCATCAGCGACACAGAGTCTCCTTCAGCTGTGTGTTTTTCACGGACGACAGATGAAAGCCAGTCTCTTGGTTAACAGGGATGTTCATGACCCTTTGGTTGGCAAAACATTTAAAACGTAACTGACGCACACTGAACAAACACGTAAAAAGACAATGATTGTATCAATTAAATTCATTAGGTCTTCTTTTATAGTTATAGTTTTTTTTTTTTTTTTTTTTTTTTTTTTATGAACTCAGTCAAACCACACATACAGTGGTCCCTTGTTTATCGCGGGGGTTACGTTCCAAAAATAACCTGCAAAAGGCGAAACCCGAAGTAGTGATCTTCATTTTTTACCAGTAATTTCAGTTGATAACCTGCCTGGTTCTGATGTTTAGTATCTTTTATCTGCGCTGAACACATGATTCACATGAGATACAACAGCGCGAGTCATTTTTGTCACCGTTTAGGGACGGTGCTGTGCGCGTTCGCCTGGGGTCAGCCCTCTCTGTCGACAGGCCTTTCTATCGACACACCGTTATTCCGAATGTCTTTATTTTTAAATCCCACTGTTACGACATCCCTGTCCTCCGAATGTATTGATGCCGCTCCTCCGACACAAGCTCAGACAGTGAACTCATAATGACCAATAGGCCTATGTGTGGTGGCCAACTTTATTGTCGCTTTAAGAAGGCTAAAAATTATACTTTTATTTCTCGGTTACAAAGCGTCCTTCATTCACGTTGCTTTTCCGACAAGCTGCTCCCGGTAAGACAGAGAAGTATTTTTTGGACAGACGTAGAGACAGAATACTTTTAAAACTTTATCCTCTGCTTTAACACTCCAAACGGCCAGCGCAATGCGATTGTTCGTGCAGACCTGGTCTCAGACCGGGTCTTGGACTGAATCTGGAGTCTGGACTTGGACTCGCTCGCTTAAGCCAAAGTCTGGCGGAATTTCATTTCGGAATTAACATTATTTTCCAAGCTTCCACGTATTGACGGCGTCTTTTTTCTTCTATCTACTGGCAGCACTTTTTTTCTAAACATTTTTTGCTTTTCTGACTTGAATAAAGCTGTAGACTTTGCCCTATCGTCCTCCTGAATCAGAGCTGCCGCTGCTGCGCGCCTGATCCCACGACACGCAGCTCTGCTCCGCCTCAGTCCGCCTCAGACGACAGCCTCAAAGGTCCGTGTGTTTTGGCCTTATACGTTGTGGTTTTGAGCTGGCAGACTGTAATAAACCTCTCCATAACGCTATGCGCTTTAACGGGGACGTATTGCACAAGGATGTGCAGAGTCACACGGACAGGAGCCTCTGCACATGATTATGGATTATGTTTTACACTTTGAAGACTTTGTGATTTATTACCGTGGATTTTGTGAACATTGTCATGTGAAGGCTCGTGGGAACGACGAGAATCAAGAGAAAGGCCATGATGTTTTTTATGTCTCTTGCTTTAAAAACAACTGTTTGTTTTATTAAAGAAACCAATCGTTTCACGTTGTATGATGCATGAAGGTTACAGTCGTAACTGAGAAATTTCATGTGTGAAATGTGGATATAAACCAGTATGATAATGCATTTTAATGAACAATATTCAGAATAGATTGATAAAGTTAAACATCATTTCACCCCAGTAAAAGTCCAGACCACATTCACAACGTTCTCTTACAAACTTTTGTTTTAAATATAGGCCTGAATAAAGACAGTGTTTAAGACTCTCGTGGTTTAGACGCCACAGCGCCTAAATATGTACATTTGTAAAAGAGGGCCTGAGCAGCAGCGTGAAGCTGGACGAGGCCGCAGAGCCACGGATGACATGGACTCCAGAGCCGACACCCACGAAACACATCCGGACTCTAGTGAAGTCACAACACGTTCCTCAAACACATCTCTGAACTACACAAATGACGTTCCAGCGTGAACAAACTTATCATCGTAACTACGAGCTCAAAGAGTCAAATCCTCACCTGGAGAAACGTCCGAGCGTCAGGTCAGCTTCCCCTGCATGATCCAAACTGTCTAAAGTTTTATAAAGAGCTTCTGTGCTGTTGCCTGTGAATGCTGCGATGTGATACGGTCACAAACAGTGCGTTTGAGAGAAAAGCACGCTACAGCGCACGTCTATAGGGCACCGCACGGTAAAAAAAAAAAGCTAAATGCACGAAAAAAAATCTGCGAAGCCGCCAAAAGTGAACCGCGATAGAGCGAGGGACCACTGTAGTTACGACAGTTGTTAGTTCATGCTAAAGATAAAGTTGTCTGACCAGCCAGTTTCTCCTATATTCTGTTTGAATGCAGAAGGGTCTGAAACCAAAGACAGAGACAACAATTTCGTTGTCCAAAGTTAGGACGGTCCAATCACGACACCCCCACGCTCCGCAATTTCAAAATCTTGTTTCTAACCGTTTCAAAACTTTCAAGATGGCGGACGTAGCTGATAGATTATTTTTTCAGCTCTAGCTTCAGTTTTGAATAATTAGGAACATAACAATCAAACTAGAACAGCAAACTGTGTTGAGACTTTCAGACAAGTCAATGCTCCATTGAAAAAATCCTTGCGCTTCATATTTACAATAACATCTGGTTTAGTGTGTTGCTGTTTTGGTGGAATTTCCGGGTTTTCTGTGATTGGTTGACTCAGCACTTGGAAAGTCCGTCCTCAAATTGAAACCCGGCGCTCTGATCCCAGACCCTCACGTCTTTGTAAAGTGTCGGTTAAAGTGTGTAGGGACTGGCTGGTCAGGCAAAAGATAAAGTAGAACAAGATCGCAAATGCAACGTTATTCATGAAATTCCTTGTTTGTTCTGCAACAAAACTACATAGGCAAACCCAGAACTTTCAACACACGAATAAAAGAACACAAAACTGAATGAGAGAAAGAAACATCAAGAACACACACCCAAGCTCATGCACCATAATCTCAGACCATTGTAAGCGAGAGAACCACCTAAGGGATTGGGTCAACACCAGAGTCAGAGGCACTGAAAGCAACAAACCATCGCTGGATCAGGCCATTGAAATCCGAAAACATAAGAGTAAGAGGTTCATAAGGGTATAAGCTGTGAATGATAAAAGTCAGATTAGACGACTGCTTTGAATCAATGTTGTACTTTACCATGGACAAAGCTGAAGTTACTGAATAGAAATGTGAAATTATTAATAAATAAAAACATGTCTCTAGCCATATTTAGCATTAGCATTGACTCACTGTTCACTGTTGATCCTATTGCATTTAATCATTTAGAGAAACGATCAAAATACAGCAGTATTTCCCACAGACTTATACGAGAATATCACTGCTTCATGTGGTGTTGGACGTTATAATAATCACCACTTACTGAGAGGAAAATTGCAGATGAAGCCCCCTCGTGTTACAATCACTAAAGTGGGAAACTGCAAATTAATTTTGATTCTATAAGTGTCGTGTCACATCAGGGCAGCAGAAGAAATCACAAATGAAGAACCTTTTACCATCTGTTATTTTAACATCTGCTTAATTATAACTGACACAAGTTGAATGTCATTTATGTTTCCGATTACCATAATAAGATAAATGCTAAATTGTCTCCCTTGTGCATTCTGTGGGACATTATCTTCCAGAAATAAAGCCTAGTTATTTGCATAGTACTTACATGTATTTGTCTGGATAAAGGGTGTTTTTAACAAGTTACATTTTGCTAAAATCATTAACAGAACAACTAACATTTCACAAATGGAAAGAAGGCAGCATATGTTGGAAAAATTGTACAGAACACCAGTTTTAGAATATGTTCCTTACTGACTCTACTAATCAATTGAGAACTAGGTTTGAAGATAAAATAAAGTTAAACTTTCTGCACACTACGAGAGTTTTGGTCACATTTTTAGCCTGATGTGCCCCTCTATGAGTTTGGAGAGGCCAGAGTAAGGATTTTCAGTAGAGATTTTTGGCATTTCTCTTTATTTCAGTGTGTCAGTGCAAGTCTGTTACGACTACATGCAGGGTGTGATTTGTTCGGGGGATGGGGGGGATTTTCCCTCCTTCTGTTTTGTCCGTCCCTCTCTCTGATTATACAGTACTTTCTTTTTCCCTCCTTCTGCTTTTATCTTGTATCAATGGTAGGGGAGGATACAAAAATAACAAAGACTGTTTCCTGTCCTAAATTTAAGTGCTATTTCGATCCCAGCATAGTCTCAGTGATGTTTTTCCTTCTCCCGCTGCTGCCCCTCCGCTCAGTCTGCTCTCTTAACAGCCATTAACATCACACTTTCACACAGTGTCCCTTTTGGCTTTCTCTCTCACCTTTTCGGCATGCACAAGCAAATTTTAAATGGACACATCTCAATAATGAACATAGACATCGATCTGTCTTTAACACTTCTCTCGCATATAAGTGATCATCCTCTCCTCTCTCTCTCTCTCTCTGTTTTTTTATTCAACTGTGCACAAAGCAGAGTGAGAAAATCAAGTCGAAACAAAGTGAGAGAGATGAGAATGTTGAGGTGCGATGCGATTCAGAGCGGGATAAGAGAAGTATGGAGTGACACACTGCACTGCTCCTGTCTGTCCAGTGTTGCAAGAGCTGCGCTGAGAGAACAGACCCGGGATGTTCCTTTCATATTTAGCATTAGCATTGACTCACTGTTCATGGTCTGATCTTATAGCATTGCATTTACTCATTTAGAACATAGAAACAATCTAAATATAGCAGTGTCTCCCACAGACTTATACGAGAATATCACTGCTTCATGCGGTGTTGGACATTATAATAATCACCACTTACTGAGAGGGAAATTGCACATGAAGACCCCCACATGTTACAATCACTAAAGTGGGAAGCCATGAAGAAAATTCAACCTTTTACTATCTGTTATTTTAACATCTGCTTAGCCTGATGCATTGGCCTTTTTTTTTTTTAGCCAATCCCTGTTTTGTTTTTTGTTTTCTTTTTGTCATCCAGAAGGTAGAGCATAAACATGTGTGTCATTGGTTGAGTTTCTACGTAGAAAGCTTGCAAATTAAAAGATACAATACCATTAATATTTGACATAAGGTCAAAGGAGGACAAAACATACAGTCTCAACTCAGGTTGCTTCTGACCAACAACACGACAGAAAGCTTAAACTCAGCCATAAAATTGCTGTTTACTTGAGATGGCAAAATCAACCCTTTAAAAGTGGGATAGCTGATTTTTTTAAACTTCAATTGTGACATCTTTTCTCTTCTAAATCCTTTGACACATGGTTAATATTGATAAGTACTCAATCTTGGTTGCAATTATTATCAATAAATGTCTTTTTACAAACAATAAAGTGAAACTGTAGAGGACACTCAAGCACAGCCAATCAGATCGCTGCATTCAGCTCCTGATTAGAACTAAATATCTTTTATTTTTCATCTCAGACTGTGCTTAGTTTTTTTTTTTTTTTGTGGAAAACGCAAAAGTTACTAATTTACGACTAAAAAAGTTTGCTTCCCCATTTTTAAGTGTGAAAAAATGACAACACAAAGTCATGGAGGAACATGTGAGGACTGAACCCAACACCAGAATTGATTTCAAACACGATAAATTGATTCATTAGTAGTTTAAGAATCAGCCCATTATTAGACCAGGCCTATTGCTTGATCGGTCTGGTCCATGCCTTGTTGTTCTTAGTGCACTATGTTAGCTGTTATTTAGTAGCTCACTGTACAATTATTTGAATCAGATTCTATTATACAATTTAACTTAAGATTATATATTCCTGGGTTTGTCTTGTTCACAATGAGGTTTACTTCTGATGAAATCCAAATGTCGATTGCTTTAGTCATGATTTGTCTAGTAGCTCTCAAATGTGATTGTTGATTGACACTGGGTTTGTTTTGGTGTTGTCCTGTTTTTGAAATTATTTCAGAGAAAATTGTAGATTTGTTAATTGTTTGACATTCAGTTTTTTACAAACGCATTAGTAGTTTACTTTGTAGTCTGTCCTTCATGGTTCTCCAACAGTGCATTGGCTTTTATTACTGGTTACGCCATCACAACTTCCCAGCAAAGTTTGATCTACAATGGTTCAGATTCTCACGTAACATGAAAGTCAATCATCCAATAACTTGTGACACAAGAAAAGACGGCAGATAAAGAAGTCCTTTCAGTTCAGAACATGAGCTGACAGTGTGTCCAGTCAAAGAGACTGCAGTGTTTGTATGTTTACATGTGTTTTGTCATGTCGTGTTCATTATTGCACATTTGTCCTTGAGGAAACATGTTCTAAAGAAAAACACAAAGACCCTGTTGTTATCAGTGCAGACCTTTTACAGCCGAGGTGAAATCCAGTGTGTTTCTCAAGAGCAAATGGAAATCAATACAGAAGAATGAGTGTTATTATTTCAGTGATTTACTCAGTCCAGACTCAGTCCAACTCTTCAACACAATAACACTTAAGAGTCTCATTTATAAAGCATTACATCATGTGCAAAATGGGTCAAGAAGAGAGAACACTGGACACAAGTGACATTTGTGTCTCACACAGACAAGAAAATGATCAATTTAAGTTACTGCATATTGATTTTAAAGAAACAATATAGTGGTGCAACAGCACTACAATGTATATGTACTGTTGCAACAACACGAACAGCGCCACAACGCCATATTCTTCCAGTACATGTGATGACGCAAATCAATTGAACACAATGGCAGAAGTTGCATTTTTTGGATAAAACTAGCTAAAACAAGCATTTCAGCAAAACCAAAGCAAAACAGACACATTTGTGTCTCAGGAAGCTTTATTAAACACATTGGCAATGTTATATAGTGTTTCCCAAACTGATACATTGATGGGCAGAAATGCTACAATCCATTACTCACTGTGACCAGACGCTTCACCACAGAGAAGTAAGATATGTACAACTTTTATTGGTGATGATTATGTCATTTTCTGCTGTCTCACTAGTACATGTAAAAGAGACCTTTAGTGTCATAGTCTTAAATGATGCTCTAGATCAGTGGTTCCCAACTTTTCAGCCCGGACCCCCAAAACAACCGTGCAACCAACTCGCGACCTTCTTAATTATTTAAATTACATTTAAATTAGGCTTAATTGTGTTTATTTGACTATGTATGCTTTATATATGCTAATTCCCCCCAAAACTGTTTAAATGCAAGTTATAATTGTAAAAATACTTTTTGAAATCATCCGCGACCCCAGATTTTGCTTCGCGACCCCCGAGAGGTCCGACCCCCACTTTGGGAACCACTGCTCTAGATCAAAATCTCTATTTGTGTCACTAGCCATTAGCAGTTTTATACACAAATTAGCAGAAGTCAGAGCGTCGTTTCAACTTAATGTTGACTTTACAAACTTTTTAGTCTTTTATTACAGGCTAAATTCGACAGTTTGTACCAGCTGTTACTCTCTGCATCTTTCATAACTTGCATATTTTAAAGGGCTAATGCTAATGGTTATAGGAGTTCTTTAAGGGCACACTCACACTTGGGTTTTTAACCGTGTTGTGCTCAAGCCCTATTGCAGAAAATTCTATGGCCTGCACTCACACTTGCACAAGCAAACCGAGTCCTCTAGTGCCGTTTGTTTACATGTCCCACTGAAGCTTGGATCTAGCGCTGAAAATAAATCTAGCTGGCCGTTATATCATTAATATATTGAGGCAGATTCCAGTTTTGCCCGTGATACGCGCTCCTTCGTCAGGCTTTGGATTAAATATCATGTGGATCAGCAACAACTTTCACAACTTTTCTCTACAGTCATGGTGCTAATTCAAGGTAAGCACATTTCTTCAGAGTTTGATGCAGACTTTTTTTTCTTCTTGTGAGAAACATTAGCGCTCTCAATGGATTCTAAAGTCGTGCGTGTTCAAGACAAGAGTAAGAGTAAGTCTGAGCACGGTCCGTTTGCACTCACACTGGACAAAAGAATCGAGCTTTAGGGGTCATCTGGGTTTGGGCACGGTTCGGTTGTGCCACAACCTAAAACATACAGAACTAGCTCAAATCCTAAGTGTTCGAAAGCATCAGAGTCAAACTGCGCATCTACTAATTATATGTCTGAGGGTTACTCACTCTAGGCACTATAATAACTCAATGGAAAAACAATATGCCATTAAAACACCATATAACTGTCACCATCTTGCTCTAGGACTAAACCTGGCACCAGTACCTGTCCTATGACTTTTGTTCTGCTGATATTGTTGTTCACCGCCCCTGGAGAAATAATGCATACCCTCCGTGTCTATTGTGTAGATGGTGTTTTGTCGCATTCAAAAGGTCACAGCGACACACACCATTGATTTTGTGATCGATGTTGGCATATTCATAAGAGCAGAGACTGTAAGATTAGGGTGAGTCTCTGTTCATCCGGGACAGTCCCAGATCGGAGCCCCTTGTTCAACTTCACAGCTACGAGATGAATCCAAAAACCACTGAAACGTCCCAGTTTTTAACCAGACGTGTTCCAGTTGTCCGATTTTCGATTACTTTGAAACTCGCCAGCCGTAAACAGGAAATAATGTTGTCGCTGGTTTATTCAAACTCATGCTTGAAAGTGGATAATCATGTGCTTATTTCTCTGCTCTTTTCTCAATTTCACCTCGAGGTAACGTCACCCTATGCAACACAACTGTGCAGGATGAAATTTTGCAAAATTGTGGTATCAGAGGCACAAAATTAGATATATACTTTCGGAGCAAAACCAGATACTGGGCAACACCATCAAAACACATTTTGAGCAATGGCTGAAAACATTCATGCCCACAAAATAGTTTTTGTTTTTTTTGTTTTTTTTAATGTCATATAATACATCCATAAAGCCTCTGCATCCATGTTCTTAAATTAAGTGTGTTTGTTGGGAAGGAACAATGGCACCAAATGGAAAAATCCGTAAAATAAGTTTTTGGAATGGGTTATTACATCAAATAAATACAAATAAGTGTCTTAAAGAAAAATTCTAACCCTCTAAAACAGACTTGGTTCTGGTCAAAGTTTGCCTGGAAAATCCAGACAATTTATAAAAAAATATATTGTCTGGCCACCGTGTCCCTCTTTTCATTTCAATAGCCGTGATTGACAGATTAATTAGCCAATCAGAGACACGCATCATTTGCTGTGTGAAAACCAACATGGCTGCCTAAGAAAGTAAAAAATACATGGAAAAAATATCACGTGGAACTGAAAAAAACTTTCTGCAGAATCAATGAGCGAAGCCAAAAATGATTTTAATGTGAGGTGAGTGAAGTTAGATTTTGGTCTAAATGACAGACGACCAATCAGCTTCTTTGTCTCATCTGCGTCACTCAAAGAAACTAATGTGATTGTCGGGACAATGTAGAGTTAATTTGAAACTCAGATTGAGGGGCGTGGTGACCAGACCCATTCTTACAAGTTTGCTGAAGTGTGGCCTCTGGATCCCAGGCAGGGTCAAAGTACCACATCAAAATGTAATGGAGACAATAAAGGACAAAATCAATTTTTCATGAAGTGCCCTATAGGCTGGTCAAAAGGGATCCAAAACGTTTTTAAAAAGTTGATATTCAGTCTTAAATAGACCTGCTCCTGGTCAAAGTACCAAAATGTAGTGAGAAATATAAAGAACAAAATGTTAATGCGCCCCTCAACAGCCCCAGATTGGAAAAAAGTGAAAAACTTTTAAAGCAACCAAAGTCAAGCCAAACCTACAATAGGCTCAGCAATAGTTTGTTCTCATCCCATTCATTCCCTATGGAGAACTAGCTTAAATTCTCTTAAATATTTAACTGATACAAAGTCAACAACAAGTTACAACCAGATAATCATTTACATCATGTTCAGACTTTCACATACGAGGTAAAGACTTCACCAGGGAAAACCTATGTGCTTATAAACTGCCAGCACTGGAAAAAACTGGTTCATCTGGTCGGCTCAACGCACGGGGTCAGGCGGCTGCCCCCTTCGCTGGAGCCTTAAGTAAGTAAGTAAGTTATAAACTGTGCTGTTTAGGTCTCAAAACTAACCTATATTTAATGTAAACTGTCCTAAGAATTCTCTGCAAACTGAACTCCCTTACAGAAACAATTGGCTTTTAATGTTTTTTTTTGTTTTTTTTTTTTATCATTATGTTTTACTTTATATTTAAGATATTTTATTGCTAGCATTTAGCATTGCACCAAAAAAACTGACACGTGGGCTTTCCCCGGTGTAGTGTTTCCCTCGTATGTGAAGCTCTGAACTTGCTGTCAGTTAAAATCCGCTTTCTGCTTTGTGATTTTAAATATTGATTATTTTTAGAGCATTTCTGCAAATTCCCCATAAGAAATGAGCAGAACAAGATGGAACTATCCACAGGTATTACGCAAACGGAACAAGCCTAGCCGTGGAGTGAAAAGGGCCCATTCTCTGGAAGTGAGAGAGGCCAAGTGTCAGCAGGTATCCCATCTCGGTATGAGTGCTTAAAGCGGGGTGTCAGACGGGAGCCGCTGGCTAAAAGTGGTGATTTTGCTCAAACTGAGCACAGCTCTAGCCAGACAAACCTCCAGGCCATCGTGGGGTCAGTGAAGGACAAAATGCATCCTTTAGGAACAGCCCCAGGTCGGGTAAAAATGATTAAACATGTTTTTTTAAGAGGCCAGAATCAAGACAGCTTTGACTTGAATTTGGTCTAAAACAGACCCTAGCTCCGCCCACTCGTACTTATGTTTACTCCAATACAATTTAAATTTGTGGCCATTTCCAACAACAAAAAAAGCATTAGTACACAAAATTCTTTACACTTTGCAACGACGAGATGAGGCTCATCTTTATAAAAAGACAGTTTTACACAAGTCAGTGGACCTGTTTTTTCTAGATAGTTTTCGATACATTTTGTGTTTTACAATGAATCAAAAGTAATTATGCACTGTAAAAATAATAGTAAAAATGCAAGTACAAGTTCTGTCTGAAAGTTTTACGTCAACTAAACTCATGTGTGAATTGTCTGTTATTCTCTCCTCTCTCTCCCCTTTCTCTGTCTCTCTCTTTCCTGCATCCCTCTCTCTCACTATCGCTCCTCTTTTTCTTTCCCCTTTCTCCCTCGCTCTCTCCCCTCTCTTTTTCTTCTTATTTTTCTCTCTCCTCTTTCTCTCTCTCTCAGTCTCTCTTTCTCCTCCCTTCCTCTGTGTCTTTTCTTCTCTCTCTTCTTCTCTGTTTCTCTCTCCCCTTTCTCTCTCTCTTTCTGTCTCTCCTCTTTTTCTTTGTCTCCTTTTCTTTCTCTCTCTTTCTTCCCTCTCTTTCTCTGTCCCTCTCCCATTTTCTTTCTCCTTCTCCCAGGTTCTCTTTCTCTGCCCCCCCCTCTTTTTCTCTCTCTTTCTTTCCCCTCTCTCTCCCTCTCTTTTTTCTCTCTCTTTCTTTCCCCTCTCTCTCCCCTCTCTTTTTCTTCTCTCTCTCCCTCTCTGCTTCTGTCTTCTCTCTCTCCCTCTGTTTCTCTCTTTCTTCTTCTCTCTTTCTGTCTTCCTCTTCCTGTCTCCTTCCCTCTCTTCCCCTAACTCTTTGTCTTTCTCTTTACCAATTTCTCGCTCTCTTTTTTTTTCTTTCTCTCTTATAACTTAGAAGTAATTTTTTGACTCACATTGTCTAGTTATTTCAACACAAATTTAAGTAAATTTAAGTTATTGGCTGTAAATTTACAATGAAATACACTTTTCTCCTTTAAAAAAACAGTATTATGCCTTACAGTTCTTAACTTCAGTACAGTTCACTTGGACAGACACTATTTCTGTGTTAATATAATATTCCAGATGCCCTGTCACATGACCCATCCAGAGCCACATAAGCACATTAAGCTCTGTCCTCTTCGGATGAAAAACACCTTTAGTCTCATCTCCTCTGCCTCTCTCACTCTCCAGCAAGCCCCGCCCCTTCCCTCTCCTGCAGCGTTCTGATTGGCCGCAGCCGAACACAGCCCTCCCCGGGTTTATAAAAGCTCAGCGCAGTCGGGAGAGAGTCAGTTTGTTGCCTCTCGGTGTAAGAAGAGAGAAGTTACTGGTGTGAAGAAATAAAAATATACATATTGTGATTACGGATTAAAGTGTCCAGCCATGTGCAAAGGACTTTCTCAGCTGCCAGCGACATGTCTCAAAGGGTGAGTCTCTTCACATTTATAACAACAACAATTGCTAGAATAGTTATAATGCTTAGATCAATCTTTCTTTCTATAGATTTAACACTTTTTTTTTACTTGGTATAGTTTGATGATTTGATTTAAACATTTATTTGAATAGAGTTTGTTAAAGCATTTGGAAATGTCCATGTCATACGGTTGTCTGACTTTTTCAGAAACACATGTGCATTGAATAAACTTGTTTTTTCACTGCAAAAAAGATAATGTGTTGCTTAAAACGACTCTTTCTTTTGAGTACGATGAAGAAATTAGGATCGGTAAGTGTTGTTAATGTTCTAGAATGTGATGTTGTCATTAGGATAAATAGAGAGAAAAAGCCTTTTTGTTTCTTTTACTAACATTGTAAATGGCCATTAAATGTCTAAAAGAAAATTTTCGATCTGGTCATTTCTGGCACAATCTGTCACCACAGAGAGAGGAAGAAGAGAGGAAGAAGAGAGACAATCAAATTACATTCACGCAATATTTATTACAGCTTTCTGTACTAACTTTACCTGTTAGTGGCTAAAATGCAACTTTGATATTACTTTTTTCACCTGTTTAAAGGTGTATCATGGAACTTTCCTGGGAGAGAGAATGTCTCTAGAAATGTACAATAAGATTATGTTAAATCATGATGGCAGAACGGATAGCACTCTCGGTTTGACTCCTGCACGGCCCGGACCGTTTGTGTGGAGTTTGCATGTTCTTCCTGTGTCAGGGTGGTTTCCCCAATCACATGCAGGTTAGAGAACACTTGGTGGTGGTCGGAGGCTGAGGCGCCAGGTGTTTAGAATCGCCTCTGCTGAGCTGCCCCAGGGCTGCTGCCATCACTGAGTGAGGCGGAGGGTTACTGTGTGAAGCACTTTGGAAGATGCCTGTCTGTGCAAATGTTCTATAGAAACATTCATTCATCTGTTCATTTGCTGAGGTTCATCAGAACTCCTTACCATCAGTGAGTGAGGAGGTGATCTCGCTGTGAAGCACTTTGTGGCTCGTGTCTGTGATAAGCGCTGTACAAATAAAATAATGAATTAATTTGTAAGTCTCTGTGACGATGGTTACATATGTACGTAGGGGCGTAGGAAGCTTGTGTCAGCTCTCTCAGCCGTCTCCCGCTCCAAATATGGCAACTTTTCCATCTCACCCTCATTTGGTGTTTTTAATTTTTGTTTGTTTTTAATTTAGTGTGCAAAATGTGTTAATGTGTTTGTGCTGCCTTTTCAATCATAAAGTTGCGCACAAATGAGACAATGTATAAGTATTGTTTTTTTTTCAACTGGCTAGTTTAATTACACAATAGAACTACTGCTTATGTGTGCTTTTAAATATGCAGCAATCGAATCGAAAAGTCAGAATCGATCAGTTTTGCTCATGTAGCCACTGACTTAAGTAGACTACAATACTCTGTAGTTGTATAATTCACACAATAATACAATATTAGCCACGATATCTGAAGAAACAGACCATGAACTTGTGCAAGACCTGATTGACTGTACATTATTATGTTGCAATAACAAATGATGGGTGAAACTCTAAATATGGACACTAAATATTACTGTTCAAATATTGATAAAACACACAAGTTCCAACATTAACAACAGTGGCTTTGTTTAAATGTCATTTATTATGGTTTATTTTGTGTCTTAAGGTAATAAAAAAAATTTAATTCAGATAAACTAACAAAATCGAAAATTGTGGATGAAAAATCGAAAACTGAATCGAATCGTGACTTTAGTGAATCGTCCCATCCCTGGTAAATATGTATGCATGCCATGCAATTTCTCCGTGACTTCAGACCTAAACTTAGCCATTAAATCTGAAAAATGTCTCTATGCCGCCAACTAATACACCTGTCTATAAGACACTAAGAAAATAGCCTCTCTATTTGACAATCAGAGATATCGTATATTAGACAGACAAAAATGAAATGAGCCTATGACACACTTCTAACCTGTTATAGTATTTATTTGCATTTCATTGAGACTGGGTTTGGTTAGTTTGCTCATAGCTGCATTTGGATTGATCTTGTATTGTCCTGCAGCCGATGCGCCAGTGCTCAGAATGTTTTTACCACTTTAAAACCACAAACAAAAACAGTTTTTTGTTCATTTATTTATGTCTTTATTTATTTGTTTATTTGTTTGTTTGATTATTTGTAAGTAAGTAAGAAAGAAATCTTTATTTGTATAGCGCACTTCACAGACAGAGTCACAAAGCTCTTCACAGTGAGATGAACCCCTCCCCTCCTCACACAGTGACAGTAAACTGCCCTGGGGCAGCTCAGCAGAGGCAATTCGCCTGAACACCTGGCGCCTCAACCTCCGACCACCACCAAGTGTACCCTAACATGCATGTTATTGGTTGTGGGGAAACCGGAGTGCCCGGAGGAAACCACCCAGACACGGGGTGGAACACGCAAACTCACAGAAAGGTCCCGAGCCGAGCGGGAATCAAACTCGCGACCTTCTTGCCGTGTTTGTTTGTTTATGTGTTTGTTCAGTCAGATGTTTTGCTCTGTTTTGCATTTTGAGCTACCCTTAACCCATTTCTTCAGAGCTTAAAAGAACGTTCCTTAACTTTCAAAAGCCAGCGAGGGCTGAGCCTTGTTGGTATGCTAATGCTGCTAATACTGCGCTAAAACTATAAACAAACACACTTTCTGGATTTTAGTGAACAAATGATACATTATTAGACGCTTTAGACAGAACACTGAGCTAATTGACCGTGCATATAAGCTGTTTATTTTGAATCATAAAGCTTTAACATCTGTTTATAAACACACTTTGGTCCTTTGGTGAAGTTTTGTCCTTATAAACCTTCAAATTGACCAGACATTATGCTTAGGAACACTGAAACTGAAAGCTCAAAGGACATTTATATGACTCGGTAATCAACTTAAAAAACAACAGTTACCATGGAAATAATGGCAGAACTTCTACAGGAATACATTAGCCAAAAACAATATTAAAGAAAATAAAACAGCCGTAGAAAAAAAACAATAAGCAGCTGGGTCAGTGCTGGCAAATGTATCGATCACTCAAGCATTATTGTTTTTGACATTTTAAAATCTCTATTGGTTCAACATGATGTCTGTCAATCCTGAGCTTTCTTCACTGAAACAATAGAATCCTGAAGAAAAGAGCTTCAAATAGTGTTTTTATGATAGTTGTAGATAAGAAAATGTTCTGTTCTTTCATCATCAATTATTAACTTGTCACAATAAAAATGCACAAATGTGTGAAACGTGCATATGACAGGTTAGACTTTGTTTTTTTACAGTAAAACATTGTGAACATGACTTTATTGACTTGAAGACTTCACTAAACCTTTGGCTCATACGTATGACAAACGTCAATCAGTTAACTGTGAGTCTTTGTATGTTTGGTGCCTTTTGACGACGTGTTGCAAGATTATGTTTTAGAACTCACATTACTTCCTGTGTTTTCATCTTCTATTTGTCAATTTCTTCCTAATTTGCCACTTAAATATGATATTAATTTACCACAAAGAAAATAAATTAAATAATCTGACATATGAGGTTTAATTTAGAGCTGAGTAAATGTTATTTGGACTAGACTATCATTTGGAAATTCTGTATTTGAGAGATTGTGGCTTATACCTGTGCAACAGTTTCACAAAAGTGTCATTTGTAACTAAAATACTCCTTTTGCTGGCAGACACAGCCACCTAGGCTGCATTCACAATACAAACCAAACTGGGCTAGGCTAGATTGAGGACCAAAGCAACATTGTATCTTTCTTAAACTGGTTCGGTTCTGTTCACAAAACACTTTTTGCCAACGAAACCAGCGCAGTAGAGACACATCTGCCTTTGGCCTGTAGAGGCGCTGTGACAGAAACACGTTACTGAACCAGCAAAGAAGACCCCCAGCTTCTCTGCTACATCAGCGACTGCAGCTGTATCAAAACAAACACGCTGCTGGAGCTGGACTTAATTTTTTTGTTTTTATGGATCTATCCCACAACTTCTCTCACATCAACAGGCCCAGTGTGAGTGACAGTGACAAGTGTCAGAGCAAAATAAAAACAAAAAAATCACCTATTTGAGTAAATCTGACTGTGAAAGGTCTGTGATCTGCTCACTTAGCTGTATTACTAAATATTAGATGAATATAGACCATTTTCACCACAGTAATGTGGGCTGTAGTGTTACTTTCAAAGGTTTAAACTAAAAGAAAATGGTGATATACGGTTGTTATCATATTAATTATACCTGATCATCCATGTCTGTTATTTCATGTGTTTTGTTATTTGTCTTTTAACTCTACACATGCTGTTTGTTTTGAGCCTCACATACGTCTCAGCTGGTCAGTCACTGTTCACTTCCTGGTTTTGTTTCGCTTCAGTCCGTTGCGTTCACAAGACAAACAAACGCTCCAGGGCTCGATTCTACCGAGCCGAGACCGACCTCTCCAACCGGACCAGATTTTGACATTTTGAACGGATCAGAGTTGTTTGCCGTTCACATTTACCAAATCAAACCAACTATCCAGGCAAACAAATCCTGATCCATATAAAAGTGTATTGTGAATCCAGCCTTAATTTCTATGAGGATCAAACTTTAACAAATCAGAGTGAGATCCTTCAAGAAAGGCACGTTCTTCTTTATGAGTGACCAATCAGTGGTCTCCTTACATTCACTTCAAAATTAATAAAAAAATTAGCTCTGCCCTAATACATGAATCCAAAATATAAAAAATAACTAGGAATATGTTGCACAACCTTTAAAAACTCTCTGCCTGTTGTTCTGCAGGCTTTGTGAACTGTGAGTGGAGGAAAGTGCAGATAATTGTGCTTAAAAATAAAAACTACGTGTGCGCAGCTGAAAATGTTGTTTTTGTTTTGTGCAGAGCTAAAGACATCAAGCACAAGATCAGCCACTTACTGCAGAAGCCGGAGCCTCTGAACGCTGAGCCGAAGCAGAGCAAAGACAAGCCCCTCACAGCCACCAGCAAGAGGTAAGGTTATGGTGTTAGAAAGTTGTGTTTTGTCTCATTCATACTTTTTAAAAAGCTGTTGAGAAAAGTGTTTTTTGTAAGAGGTCAATTTTTTTTCTAAACCCTGAAACTATATATATTTTTTGGCTGTTAAGCTATATTATGGTGTCTAAATAGCATTGCCAACTGCTTTGATTCATGTTTTTGGGGGGCATTTTTAGTGCACACGTCAACTCGATGTGATGTAGCATGTACAGAAAATGCACTGACAGCGTTTGCCCATCGTGGCAGTACAGCCGCTGTTTTTGCACACATGACTGCAAAATGAGCGAGTTTGCCAATGTCCAAAAAAGGCCTGGAAACAGTAGAAAATTCTATTTTGACCCCATACACACAGTTTGACAGTGAAAAAGTTGATTCTGATTTTAGTTTCTCTTTAAGGAAGCTAATTCTTTATATAACAAATATGGCCCGGCCGAGGACTTCTACTGCAGCAAAGTGAGCTAGAAAAGACAAGAAAATGAGGAAGTGCAACAGCGCTTCTCCCGACTTTCGCTGATTACAAATTTCTGCGTCTTTTAAAAATGTCATGAACACACTCAGAGGAAACATGTTCAAGTCACAGATGGATTGAAATAACACTGGGCTTGTGCTGTTTACATCACGTTTCGTGTCACAAAACAAAGCGTGTTCTTGGGGGTTGAAGAGGCGATGCACAAACAGTGATCTGGTTCTGGGGGGTTGACACGGGGTCCTGAGTCCTGCCGGGGTGAGAACGCAAGGCTCTGGGACTGGGACAGGCTGCTGCAGGTCTAGTATAAGATTTTTTTTATAGTTTTGCTAACTTTCTGTTTTTAAAATTATTTGATAAACAATAATTTGAAAAAATAAAACCCACCTACATAACCTACAGTCATGTAGGAATTGCAATTTTTGTTTGAAATATATAGGAAATTTAATTCTGAAACAGCTGGTTTTTTTGTCTATATGAGAGCTCCTGAGTTTTTTCAGAATTTGTTCTTACATACCAACATTTTCAGTCAAAACATTTTGTGAATGCCAAAATGTTTGTCAGATGAACAACTTTATTCATAAGAACATGTCATTGTTTCTAAGCACAACATTTCAATTCACAATTTTATACCAGCTTGTTTAGATCCTTGCAAAGCTCTGTACAGTGAGTCAGGCCTCCCTCAGGCGTCTGCAACTCCTGCAAAATGCAGCAGCACACCTTTAAACTGGCACTAGAAAGCAGCTCCACATTTCTTCTGTTTTAACCTTCAGGTCCCACTGTGTCACAACAACAGAGCCTCTAACCTGTTATTTCAATAGGTTTGACTTACATCTGTCCTGCTGAGTGAGCTCATGGGTTTTAAAAGAGGTTTTAAAACAGCAGCAGTCTGGAGACACTCTCTTCTGCATCTTCTCATTCACTTCTTTTTCTCCCTTTGCTCTGAGAATCCTGCCAGGCCAGATGTGAACGCTGAGGGGGTTTTCTGAATACATCATCACTTTTATGTAAATGAGTGACAGGCTGTTCGTGGCTGAATGTAGATGAATGTGGGTTAAAGGTTGTTTAAGACAAAAGTGTGCTGCTTAAGAACGTATTGTGAATCTGACACCGACCCATGTTCACCTTCACTTTATAAAACGTGAATCTAAAAATGACTAATTTTATTGACAAAACATTATAAACTGTTGCACTGAAATAACCCACACTGTAAAAATATAAGATGGTTTAACTTAAAAATCTGCTTTAAGTTTATGTTGATTAAACTCATGTGTGAGTTGTCTGATATTCTGTCTCTCTCTCTCTCTCTCTCTCTCTCTCTCTCTCTCTCTCTCTCTCTCTCTCTCTCTCTCTCTCTCTCTCTCTCTCTCTCTCCTCTCTCTCTCCTCTCTCTCTCTCTCTCTCTCTGCCCTGCTTCTCTCCCTCTCTCTCTTTTTTCTCTCTCTCCTCATCTCTTTCTCACACTCATTCTCCCTTCTCTCTCCCTCTACCCTATTCTTTTCTCTCCCTGTCTTTCTCTCTCTCACTCCATTCTTCCTTTCCCTCTCTCATCCCTTTCTCACACACCCTTCTCTCTCTGGCTTTTTCTTTCTCTCACTCCTTTCTCTAACTCTCTCTCTGACTCCCCTCTCTCTCCCTCTGTCATCCCTTTCTTTGTCTCTTTTCTCTCTCTCCCTTCTTCTCTTCCTATCCTTTCTTTCTGTCCTTTTTTTTCTCTCTTTTCTTCTCTCCCCCCCCCTCCTCTCCTTCTTTCTCCTCTCCCCTCTCTCTCTCTCTCTCTCTCTCACTCTCTCCTTTCTTATCTCTTTCTCTCTCTCTCTTCTCTCTCTCTCTCTCTCTCTCTCTCTCTCTCTCATAACTTAAAAGCTGAAAATCTGTGACTCACATTGTCTTGTTATATCAACATAAAGATTTCAGTTCATTTAACTTCTTGGCATTTGGCTTTTTTACAGTGCATGTTGGACCAAATGCAATCTTCTTTTTCAGTGTTTGGTTTTGTGCAGTGCATGTTCCATCTCCATCTGTTTAATTTATCCGATAACTGTCGTCAACACGCTGCGTTTATGGAGCTCGTCTCTAGACACTTGTTATTATTATATGACTTTATAGTCTTTATATTGCATTGTGTCTTAGCTTCACTTCCTTTTTCTTTTGACATATTTGTTATAATGACCATGTCTCTCCATGAGCGATCAATGATTTACCCAGAAAATCATTTTTACTCCTGGAAGTGTTTTGGTCGAGTTTGTGAATCTGATTAAATGATTCATTGTGTTTTCTTATTGATGCTTTATTGATTTTTGGGTATTTTTTTATATTACCCATGTGTTGAAGGATTTATGAAAATATCAGAGGAAATTTGTCAGATTTAAAACTTAAGTTGTGTTTGCCGTGTCAAAATCAGCTACACCTTTAATGTTAGACCTACTATTAAAGTATGTCGACATCATAAACACTTCCTTTGCAACAATACAACTGTTCTAATTCAGGGCTATTTAAATGGCGGCCCACTAGTATGTATGATTTGGCCCAGCTTGATAAAACAAGTCCTGCCCAGTGTATTATGCATCATCTGAACGATCATCATAAAGTCCTGGTTTAATCA
Source organism: Mugilogobius chulae (assembly GCA_038363315.1). NCBI lineage: Eukaryota > Metazoa > Chordata > Actinopteri > Gobiiformes > Gobiidae > Mugilogobius > Mugilogobius chulae. The sequence goes on from CM076412.1 coordinate 3,393,104, forward strand.
GATTTTGTGATCTAGTCTTGTCTTTAAGGTGTGTTTTATGTCTAATGCAGAGGGGCCCAAACATTTTGCCCAAACAGGCCAGCATTACTGTTATTTGTCCTCAAAAAGCTGAAATTAATGATTTTATAGCATGTAAAGCATGTCAAACTGTTGCAGCTAAAAAGTTTATTTACAATAAAAAAGTTATTAAATTGTATTTTATTAGCAGAATAAAACTGCTTTGGTGTACTCTTTTAATCTTAAATGTAATCAGACAAACTTTCTTAACATGACTCAGCACCGTCCCAAGTTAAACTCCTTTGAGGGCCGAGTGTGGCTCGTGGGCCCCACTTTGGGCTTGCCTGACCAGGCAGCCCCTGCTACATTCTGTTACATTCTGTTTGAATGCAGAAGGGTCTGAAACCGGAAAAAAATGTCCTCGTCCAATGTTAGCACGGCGATTCTGACACGTGACATTAAAGTTGGAAGTTGCTTGCATTTCCCCCCATTTCAAAACATTCAAGAAGGCAAACCGTAGCTGATTAGCTCCTTCGGTTAATCTTCGTACCTCGTGCTACATGTTTATGAAAACATCGTGTCGCTGTTTTGGTGGAATTTCCGGGTTTGTTTGTTTGTGAGTCTGGGTGTGACTTGTCAGCCGGCAATTCGGAAAGATTGTTATGTTTTGGTATTTACCTCTCAGAGAAAACTGTAGAATTTGTGGATATTGAATGCAAACACGTATATATTAAGTTTTGTACTCCAACCAACAGCGCACAGCCCTCCAAAAAAATCTGCACTTGTAAATATGAGAACCCTGTCCTAATGAATTGATTATATTAAACAATTGAGTTTGGGGATTAATTTCAAAGGCTTGATCGCTTGTTTTTCTGTTTCTCTCTGAAAATCTGGCAACACTGGTTAGACTTTGAGAGCTGGATCTAGCCATCACTGTGAAGAAGGAACTCTCTGAAAAAGCAGATGATTGTATTTACTCCAAAAGCAATAAGAAAATCTACAGGCCTGCCTTATAATACCATTCTATCACATTATACATTTTCATCCAGTCTTTTCACTTTGTTGAAGCTAGATATTATTTGCAGTATTTTCCGCTGGACTGGCTGAGTGTTTGTGAGGCAGATAAAGAACTGGCCTCTCAGGAGAACACCATTGATTTTTGTCTCTTCGCTTTGATTTTGTTGAACTTTAGACGCTCTCCTCCGGCGCTCTCATCGTAAAGTGGTGCTGCTGACTTTGTGAACTTACAGAATAACAGGTTAAATGGATTATTGAAATGATTTTGTCTTTGGTATTGGCCTCTTCTGCGTCATTACAGTGGCTCTCATTTATCAAGCTGAAGGGTGAAATATGACCATGTGTGTGTTGCATAATCAAAACAAGGCGGTCTTTTTGTTTGTAGAAAAATGAAAAATAAGGTCACATTTATAAATAATCCCTGCTGAATGAATCCAGTCACACAACATGGTTAGTTTTTGAAATTTTGTGTGCGAGCAAAAATGTGTTTTCTGAATGTTTTAAATGGACAAAAATAAGTGCCAGTACTCTGATTTGTTTTATGCAAATCAAATTTGAAATGAGGTTCTCCTGTAATTAAAATGCATGTTGACTGCTTTTATGAATACAGGACCCACTAACCTGGCCAGACAAATGGATTATCTCGCAGCATTTGTGAATTCACAAATTCAACATAATCCATCTGGTCTACTAGCAGGCCAATTGGGTTGGAATCTAACACACCGGCCCAATCACATCGCAGCAGAGCAGGTTGAGGGTGGTTGGCATGGATCTATTATTTTGTCTGGATAGGATATTGCTAGCTTGCAGCTGTTGTAAATCAGCCACAGTGGTCAGTCCATTGCAACTGCTGAGGGAAAATCCCTCTACAAGTTAAAAAGGATTTTTTCCCTAGAGCGCAATACAAACACAAACTGCTCGTGTTTGTCAGAAACGATATCTACAGCTTTAAAAACTGTCAGATTTTGCTGCGATTCTGACCTAGTTTCACATCACATCATTTCAGGTTCAGAAGGTTGTAGTTTTGCTCCAATTATGGAGTAAACACAACTGCATGTTCCATAGCCTGTAGCGCACCTAGCAAAGAGCTAAAGCTAACAGCTAATATGGCCACGAACGCCACTGACAAAAGCCATAGATGCACAGCGCCCGCCATCTTTGATCACCAGGAGGTGGTTGGTTGCAATGACACAGGAAGTACCGTTGATTCAAACAAAACAAAGATGGCAGCCCCCCTGGATGTATTGTTGCTACGGTTGATTTTGTTTTAGCAGAAATACATAGTATTTACTTTTTGAAAGAAGAGCAGAGAGGTGTCTGAGTGTGTGAGAGACTTGTTCTATTCCACTGGACATAACAATTCGTTGCTGTGATTGGTTAAGCTTAAATAAGGAAGGTCCCACACCCAGACCACAGTTTTGACAAACATCATCATAGACTGTCACACTACACTTCTGTGGTGCTGTTCAGCTCAAGTAAACTTCCACGCCTGTCATCTCAAGTTCTCAGTGTACATTTAGATTTGATGTTATCATATCAATCACATGAGCTCAGCCCAGCCCTGACTCTCTTATGTGCTCAGGGTGAAAATCTACTTGTTGTACTTGTACTGTACTGTACACCTGTGTATGCAGCCCCACTGTGATGCAAATATAAAAAGTCTACACTCCAGAAGCTTAAAGTAGCTTGTAACGATGCATTCAGAATGCTGCTGAAAAAGCCCAGGTGTCAGTCTTCTGTTTTGTGGGCTGGAGTCAACAGTTTTCATGTATAAGTTCATATGTCGCCTAAAAGACTCTTTGAACTCTGTGGTGGAATGACGAAAGTGGATTGTAACATCACATTATTCACATTGTCTCACTGTCTGCGTACAATGGGGAGTGATCCTTGATCGTAAAGTGCTTTGAGTTTCTAGAAAAGATTGAAAAGGCGATACAAAAAAGAGGCCATTTACCAAGTGAAAACAAAGGAATCATCCAACATGCTCCTGAAGAAAAAAAATACCATTTTAGAAGAAAATTTATATATTTTTCAAGTACAGTCTTTTTTTTTTTTTCAAGTTTAATCCCAAAGTTAGATTACATAAAACTGGTTCGACAAGAAAATAACAGATTTGACTGTTGCGTGGCCATGACTTCTGTAAATAATCATTAAATCGTAATTGTTTTGCAGCAATATTAACTCTTAAACAAGTAAGACTGTTCACTTCTGTTGTCTTTAGGAAGTCTTTTAACAACCCTTGCAATATAATAATTTTGCAACGTGTTTACCATCAATGACGCCCACTTCCCCAATCATTAAACCCATTTCGACCCAGCTCCTGTTTAAATCTCATTACACTCCTGAGGCCGCTAACACATCCAGACCTGCCTAGCTTCCTGGCATTTCCACTTTTCTACACCGACCTATTTTTCATCATTACGAGCAAATCAATTCTAATTTGCTTTTCCTCCATGTGGCTTATACCCCATTGAAAACACAGCTGCTTTAACCCTGCTCAATTGGATATGATTTTTATGGGATTAGCGTCAAACTAGGGCTATTATCTATCGACTAGATACAAGTTGTGGGCGTGTTTTTTGGAAGATAATGCTTGGTAAATATCAAACTGTGTGCAAAATGGTGGAGTGTGTTGAGAATATTGACTGTGGCTTAAGTTAAATCAATATGGCAGTGTCTCTAGCTTTGCTCTTTCTGTACTATGCGGCGGATGACATTTCGTTTGAATATACACTGTCCTTCTAGCAATGTTTGACACTGCAGGAGCGTGAAAGGAAAGGAAGGAACGCTTCGAGAGTTTTCTCATTTAGGATTGACAGAAAATGGCAAAACAAAATGCAATAAGAAGAAGGAAGACTTTGAGAATTGGACTTGCAAATGTGTATGTTAGGAGTACGATAAGTTGAATAGATTCATTTGTTTTTACTATCGCTTGTTCCCTATTGGGTGACGAGTGACTTTGGGCCTTAGGTGGGGGTATACCTTGGACACTGGCCAACTCAATTGCAGGGTTAACACACAAGACAGACAATATTTCACTCTTATTTATTCTCTCTAGGGAAATACAGAAGTTACATTATTGCCAATTGACTTAAGCTTGTTTTTGTGGTGGGGTTAAGATGGAATATTCAGAGAGAGTCCATAGTAACAGAGGGAGAACATGCAAACTCTACAAAAAGAGATCAGGAGATGAAATTGCTCTGATGCTGGATTCGAACCCATATCTACTGGGAAGTCAAAGCTGTAACATATTACGTCTAATAATGTCTTCTTTGTTCACTAAGTGCATTTGTTTTGTTGTTAGCATACCAGCACGTCTTGCTCCTAATAGTTGTGAAGCCAAAATCTGAGTGCTTCAAAAATCTTAGAGAGCATGTATGAACAATTTTTTTTGTTTTTGTTTTTTTAAAAGGAAGAAAAATGGGGTCGAGTGCCTTTAAGCACAATGGCAGAGATGCTCATAGCTGAGCTTTATAGCAAATTTTCATCTGCAGTGTTCTGAAGGGAGGGGTCAACTTGAACTATTTGCATATTTAGAAATATGTGTACTTTTTATGTAAATAGTTGTATTTTAGCTTGACCATATGTGAGCAATTTGGTCCAATACATGGTCAGATAAAGTAGATATTTTACTTATCCCAAACCAAAGACAAAAAAAAAAAGTTTCTTTTAATGGAATGCAATACCTGAATCTGTCTTTTCTTTTCCTGGAGTATTTTTTTCAGCAGCTCATAGTGTAAGCAGCTAAAAAACTGAATTTCCCTCGGGATCAATAAAAGATCTATTAATCCTTCTGTATTGATAAGATCTCCTTTTAGTCGACTAATCATTTGTCAAGACTTGTCAATATTCGGTCAAGACTTCTTTGGTTGACATTTTGTCACATAATTTTCACATACATTTTTAAAAATGAAATGTCAATCTTATGAGATGTTTGAAAAGGATCATTTAAAACAAGCTTTGCTCGAGCTCAGATATTGTAAAAGTATCTCAGTCATCATGGTTTCATTCTGTGGAGGTCCGAGTCACTTTCTGATTGCATCAGTGTAATTCAGTCTTGTCCTTGTCTGATGTTATCAGTCCACATCAATCATTGTCCTCCTCTGACCCTCTTTGAGCTATTCTACTTTCTAGAAGACGTCCAGGCTTGATGTGACCAAAACAGCTCTTTGTTGTTTCCTGGATGTTCTTCAAGAGATCTTAGAGGCAAATTTGTCTCTGATTTACTTTAACCGTCCATGTAATGTTAAGCATTTGTGCAGCTCTCGAATGTTCTATAATTTGCTTAGAAATAGTGAAAGTATGAGTGTGAAAATGGGTTTGCCATGTTTTGTCAACGTCTAATAAGCGTTTGTTCACCAAAGTTCAGGATGTCTGCTTGTTTATGTTGTTAGCACATGGCTACCTACAGTTTGCATTCCGACTCACGCTAGCTTCTGAAAGTTGCAAAAAGTGCGTCAAAACAAGATTTGTAGTGAGTATTTATGTAAAATGTAAAAACATTGAGTACGCAATGTCATCTTTTGAATCTAATTTTATATGTTACAACAAATAAGTTTATATTTTGTTGACCAGTCGTTTTGACTGCCACCCAGAAGTCTTCTAAGGATAGAGTTATTGGACAGTGTAACATGAAATGGGGATAAGAGGAGGGAAGGGCATACAGCAAAGTGTTAGATCCAGTTTCAAACTGATAAAGTGGTGTCTGGCTGCACATATATATCTTGGGACATGTGCCATCCGCATCTACTGAGCAATCCCAAAAGTCATTTTCAGTTCGTCTGTATTGGCCTGAGGAACTAGAATTTAATCTGCCCCAGGGAAAGGAAGTGAGAGCAGAGCTGGGCAAAACAAGTCCAAAACCCTCCAGGGCACTGTAAAGTTTAGTGCATTCAAATAAAAATGACTTCTGGATGAAGGTCAAAGCATTTCTAAAAGAGTGTCTACCGCAAACCATTTCAGTTTATCGCTGCTCACGTCAGGTCAATAGGTCAGTAATATTTGATACAGATGTTTGGCAGCAAATGTTATTATGGTTTAAATGTATTTTGTGTTGAATGATGGGTCTGGTGCCCAAATGGGGTTCATGGACTGAATTGGACTCTCCAATCTAGGGGTTACGAGAATCTGTTTGATAAAATGTTGTGGTGAAATGATTGCAAAAAAATACCAAAGCATGTCTATTCTCCTAAAGCATTGTAATTAAAATTTGACATGATTTGACCAGAAATACACTTTCTGAATGCAACTAAATTTAGATCTGAGGCCCAGCTTCAACATGTTTATTTTGGTCTTAAAGGGCACGTGTAAGAAAAAACAAACAAAGTGATTTCACTTTGAACACTAGAGGAGCCTTCACATGCATTTGCCTATTAGCAGCTGCCATCTAGTCAATGATCCACATTCCGGCCCGTAATAAAACATTTCAAATATGTATAAATGTATCACAGTTGATGTGGATTGGTTAACAGTGCTCTCTTAAGTATTCATGTTGTAAAGAATAAATATGATTTAAATGTTTGTGGACTATATGTGATCATTAAAATTCCTCTCAATCTTACACAGTGCCCCTTTAAGACATCATCACAATGTGGTCATGAAAGTATATATTCACAGGCAAATATAAACCTATTAAGCTATTTAATCAAACTGGATCTATTAAAAATACAAATTTAAAATTACCAATACAGAGGAACTTACACTATTTTTTGGCAAATTTTTTAGGGGAGAACCCTAGACCCCCCTCAATAGCAATGCATACATCTGGATGTTATTTAAAGGAATCGTATGTAAGATTTTGACTGCAGCTGATAACATGATCTTTATATGTCACAGATACAAGGTAAACATGTTCAAATGTAATCTTATTTTTAATGAAAATCAATGTTAATCTGAATTATTCTTTGGTTGGGTTTCAGAATGAGCCTCACATAACTGTCTCATTTGGGTTGCCAGTTTGATTTCTTATACTCTGAAAAGGATTCCACACAGTTCTCATTGTATAGGCTCCAATACAATGTTATTCTTGGGAGTCAGGTGTCAGAGAAAGTGTCTAAAAAACTTGTTTCTGATTGGTCTGCTTCTAATCTTTAATGTATGGGTCTTTTCACAATCTACCATAAAATGTGTACTATTGAGTTCACCTGAAAATAACTTTATTGAAGGGGGAAGAAATAACTGTACACAGGCTTCAATATAGTAAACCAAGAAGAATCCATAATTATAAGTATTTTTTAAATTCCATCCTTTTCATTGTGACTTCTCTTGTTTTCCAGGACTCTGACTGTGGTGGATGTGGCTCAGTGGAGGGAATCGTTCAGTCATCTGGTCAAATCTGACGGTGAGCTTCCACACTTTTCTCTCCTTTATCTCCAAAAACAGACAGATATTTGATTCTATAGCTACTGTTCCACCTTTTGTCTCCACCAAACCAACCAGAAAAGACCACACCAGGACTGACAGGAGCGTGAAACCTGTCCAGTCTTGCCATTTTCCCTTCACACTTTCAAAATGTCAAACTTACACCCATAATTAGTGAAGCTGAATAGGAATCAAAGGTACAATGTATTTTTAGCTGTTCTGCACATGTCGGATACAACGTTACATCAACTAAAAACCCCATTGTGCAATATTCATCCATGGAGCAGAGTCGATGTGCTGCAGAAAATGAATCGATGTGATGTTTTGTTCTCGTACATTTGCGGTGAATCCATACAAAAGGTCCTGGTTCTTCGGACTATCTACTCATTATCTCGATGTGTGCTTGGGGAAAAGAGCAGTGCAGCTTTGAATCAGGGCACCATTACCTTAAACAAACTCGCTCAACAAATTGGCTTTGATCATGGTCAGGGGATTTGAGTCACAATGTTCTTACCAGAAGAAAAAATCAGACAAAAGGTTGTTACATGGACGGCTACGTATTTTTCCTGTATTAGAGCATTATAACAGCTGGATGTACTAGCTTTCTGCAGGAAGAATGGCACACATTTTCCTAAAGCCTGGAGTTTTAGAATAAAAAATTGGATTCATTGCCGCAGAAAGAAAGCAACACGATGTAATTCTAACTGTAATTCATGACTAACAAACAACTCCTCACTGTGAACTAATTGCTTCACAATGGTATGACTTGTACTTCTTTGTTCATTGTGAGAAGAGAAATGCAAGGACTGAACAGAATTTAAATATATTTTCTTTTCAATCAAATGTGCCAGTACAGTGAACATGGAGCACCAGTCCTGCGATAGTTTAGTGAGGATGATTTTAAGAAGCCAGGCTAGCGCCACCTGATGCCTTCCGCTCAGTTTCATTTCACTCCAGCTGCTAGGTCAGGTTCGGCAAAATGGCAGACAGTTCCCCAAAAGCAGGAAGTAAAATCAGCAAATCAGTAAACACGAGCGCAGCGATGTGCTGACCAAAACCTGAGTTGACTCTATGAAACGGCCATGATCACTAACACGCTTGTTTGAATGACAAAACTACCAAAGATTTTCTCCACGGTTTGCTTAAACCGCAGAGAAAACCGTTGGTAAACAATCTCAATAGTGCGATGTCATCCAGTCTGAGAAAAAAACAATAAAGAATTGGTCTTTTGAATTTTGAAAAAAAGGACTAATGGAGATTCAAACTATGGAGTCAAAAGCCCCATAATTTCACTCGATCTCACTAGAAAGTGTATAAATACCACGACACAACAGGACAAAAATAAGATTTTATATTTTATTATTGACATTTAAACCAAGGCAAAATAATTGCTCAAAACGAAGCTAAACCTAAAAACACATTTTTTTTTTTATGTTAATCTGTGTATATGGTGTTTAAATAGCATTGCATACTATTCTGACTCTTTTTTTGGTGCAAACTAAGCAAATTAGCCAGTTTCAGGCCAATATAGTCACAAACTGGCTGTGTCTCAATGTAAAGGCCAATGCCATTTCTGGACTCTGTGACATCAGTGTGTATTGTCCACTCAAAACTGAAAACTAATTACAGACACCTGCTGTCAATCCACTCACACTGCTTCTCTTCTGTCTGAGCCCTGCCTTTTCTCTTTTCCAATGCTTCAAATTCAGTGAGTTTGCTGTGTTTGAAATGTGTTTGTGGTTGGAGTTTAGCAGTGAGCTTCACTTTAAAAAGGCTTAAATAATATAAAGTCTGCATCATTTGAAATTCCAGCAGCAGATCTGTGTCTGAGTCATTTCATCTCACACAATAAGTCACGTTTGTAGATTTGTTTTACTTAAGAGTAACTGAGAGTATTTTGTTACTTAAGTTGCAGTAACTAAGTTACACCCACAACTGGCTATAATTTATGAATATTAATGAAATCCTTATCCTAATTTTAACCTACCCAAGCCATGCCCTAAACTAATGATTTTACTAACATTAAGCCCAAGCTTAGCATATTAGCTTGTTTAAACATGACAAAACTTAGAGCATTATCACATTAAAATAGTAACAAATCCCAAAGCAGTCAAACTGTTAAACTTGGTCCCTGACATGAAACAAGAAAAACTAAACATACAGACAAACACCATGGAATCATTAACATGATAAAGTAACATCTGGAGTATTGTGATTAATAATTTAAGGCTTGAAACCTTAATAGGAATAATAAACATTTGCTTTCAGTAGATTTGACCACTCAGTGTTTATGCCAGAACCTTCTCTTCAGACCATCAGCCTTCACATCAGAGGAGCAGCTGAGCTCTGGCGCTGCTGTGTTCTCAGTGCTGGTGCGTTCACAGTGCTGGTGTGTTCTCAGGCTCTGCTGTTGGGACTACGTGTCCAGAGGCAGAGTTACTGGCCCCAGAGACCTTCTTCCACTGCTCCATGCGTTCGCTTCTCCCCCAGAGGCTTAAGTCCTTCCAAACTGACCTTTTTCCCAATAACCCTATCAACTCCTCTCTCTCTCACTTTCACAGGATCTGACCAGGACTCAATCTGCTCCAATTAGACGAGACTCTTCATTTTACATTTGTTTTGGTCAGTTTGCTCTCAGTAGATTGACTTTCATTTAAAACACCAAAAAATTCAGTTCCTAAAGACAATTTAATATTCAGAAGTGCACTAACTTTGTGTGGGTATGTTATTCCGTCTGTAGAGGCTTTTTTGTAAGTAGTAATACCCCACTAGCTAACAATAACAGTAATAAGCACTGAATTAATACAGTGCTTTTCAGACACCCAAGACGCTTCACTTAATTATTCATTCATTTCTTACTCAGTAGTGGACTGAAACAAGCCATTTTGCCATTCACACTCACAATGTGAGTAAGTGTCGAGTTTCTTCAATGTTCATCCCACTGTGGCACTGAGGTTCTTACGTACAGGACTCCCAGCCAAGTACTTCCAGGCCAACATGCTTAGCTTCTGACAGGGTTAGGCTTCGACAAGCTGGAAAATGATTATCTTATATTTATACAGTGACATTTGTTTTTATTACATACTATTCTTTAAAATGTGCATTCTTACTCGCCTGATCACAGCTCTCACCTGTAACTTGGAGTGACCTGTTTGTCTCCATGGAGATAGCAAAGTATAATACCATACAAATTAAACTATTCCACACAACACAATGAGATTTCTGCGAGAATTATCTGCTCAAAGATGTTTAAATTGCAGACCCAAAATCAAGGCACTCTGAAAGATTAACATATAAAAAGTCTGTATTGTAACATGGCTTCTTTTAATTAAAAACTCACCAATGCCTTTCAGCTCAGACGAACCTGGATTGTCGTTGGTGCGATTTTTCATTCAAAGAAGCCATGTTTTAAAGGCTTTTTAACATTCACACTTCAGAGTGTCTTGGTTTTGTGTCTGCATTTTCTATTTCTGAACCAGAAATGCACCCACTATTTCCAAAGAGCACCTGACTGGGCCATGCAGCATTCCCCAATGTAATCTTTAACTAGAAAACATTTTTGCACCATGAATAGATCTGATGACCTGAAGCTACAGCTAATGTTTAAAGTGAGGCTAAACATGCTTTCAGAGACTAACTCCGCCCACAACTGAACCCCAAACAGGCTTGCAAAGTGGGAGATGCCCGGAGGCCTTTGAAGAGACGCCCAGTGGGTGTGAACAGACATTGATTGACAGCACTAAATATGAACAGCGAGCCTGGTCCTGACGTGAGATTTGCAGCAGAGGGAGCTGTACAGCAACAGCACCAAGTCTTTGCACGGAAAGATTTTTTTATATTTGCTTTGCAAAACATATGTATGAAACCTTTGCTTTAGTGCTTTAGGCCACTACATAACCGCATGAGCCTATTATGTGAATATTTTCTAAAAATGAAAATCGAAAATGAAAAACACAGGCAAGAGCTTCGAACCAGCGCATCGTTGAACTAGTGGTGGCACATCGCGCCACTCGCTCAACAAGCTGAGCCAAATGACGGCTGATGATATTGCGCAGCGGGTGATCTCTTTTCAACTCTCTGCAGCGGCGGTGTCAGAGGGAGGAGTTTAGATAAACCATCTGGGCGGTTCGTCTGCCTCGTCGATACACTGTGACGTCGGAGGGTACTGAAAATGCACTGACAGCGTTTGCCCATCGTGGCAGTACAGCCACGGTTTTTACACACATAACTCCAAAATGAACGAGTTTGCACAAAAATGTCCAAAAAAGGCCTGGAAACAGTAGATAATTCAATTTTGACCCCATATACACAGTCTGACAGTGAAAAAAAGTTGATTCTGAGTTTAGTTTCTCTTTAAGTCCTATTTAAACATATTCTAATGCCATGTTTAACAGAAAATATTGGAGACTTTTTTGTAGCAATTACAACTGAACCAAATATCAAAATAACTATTCCAATTTTCAAGGAAAAACCATCTTAGCCAAGCCTAAAACTGTTGTGGAAGTATTAGCATTTTGAACGTTGATGATGTAGACAGATTTATGTTACTTGAAGATGAATGAATGAAACAAAACACGGATCTTCTTTGCATTAAAGGAGCACTGTGTAACTTTCCTGAGGTCAACTACACAAGTTGCGAGAATTAGAAAGCTAAAACTATACTTTGGAGATTCCGAATGGATCTAAATACATTTTATGCCAGGATGTGAAAAAAAACAGCTACACTAACCACTTTTCTATAGAAACAAACATGAGTGTGTCTTTGTCCGGGCAAATAACAAGCCTATTCAAAGTAAAGAAGCTGTTTTTGGTATTTATTTAGTGCAAGGCTATTCAACTTTTTTTTCCCCAAGAGTCACATTTTGTTGCAAATCTTGACTTTTGTGCCAGAAGTGTAAGCCAGGACACCACTTTTAACACAATTTGGCACAAAACATCGAAATGTGTTTTAACACTGTATAATAACATCTGCTGCATTCACATTTTGTAGGAAAAATACAGTATAAAAGCACTTTGGTCACTTGTTGTTATGTAAAGGGCTATATAAATAAAGGTTGATTGATAAAAGACGTCACACACATTACTCTACACTGCCTTTTAACTTCCGAACCAAAACTGAATGAGCAGGACTACACTACCTCGGTCAGAACAACCCAAAACCAAACCAGGTCTAAAGCAGAATTAAGGTTAAGCTAGGCCAGGGGTCTGCAAACTTCAAGAGCCACAATTGCCCATTTCAAACCAAATTAAAGTTAGTAAGAGCCGCAACTGCATTTAATAATAAAAACAAACAACCAAACAAAATATCAAACATTTATTAAGTGTATTTTCACAATGCTTTGCAAAACGAAACATCAAAATTGTCAAAAATGTTTTTTATAGCAAGTCTATTTTTTTTTCATATGTAATATACTTGTGCCTGTCTAACAAGATGATTTAAACATGTACTTTTGCAACCACGACCTGGTATTTATTCAGTTTTTTGACTGAAAGCAGCATGCCTGAGTGAATGTTGGTCACATAAAGCAAAACATTACTCAAATTAATACATTTTGACACGATTTTAATGATTTTCCAACTTGTAATTATTACCTATGTTCCTTTTCTTTTGGTGTTGGGGTTGCGAGTTGGTTGCATAGATTTTTTTCTGAAAAGTATGGAACCTTGGCACTAAGCAACTGCTCCTTTAAAATAAACATATACTGTAAATAGGATAGACTAGTAAAGAATGTTCTTGAACTTTTTTTCCAAGTTTAGTTCCTCATTCTCAAGCAAATCCCAAAGAGCCGCACTGATGTCTTTAAAGAGCCGTATGTGGTTCTCGAGCCGCAGGTTGCAGACCCCTAAACTAAGCATTTGCCATGTTTAAAGTAGCGCCAGTAGCAAAATAAAAAAGGAATGTATTTTCCCATGTTTGGAGGGTGAGTGGTGGGGCGGTTTTAGCTGGTTGGAGGACCTGATTTGATCCCTGGGCTTTATGTTGCTATTTAATTTGTAAAAGCATGTCTCAGCTCTCACAACTTACATACATCCATTTTGGCTACCACTATGATCCATGAACATCTTTTTACAAACTGCAAAGTGAAACTGCAGTGGTCTCACCCAAGCTCAGTCAATCAGAGCTTGGGATAGATATTCTTCCACTCAGACAGTACGCAATTATAGTCTAAATTTCTTTGCAAAGTGCTGTGTTTACAACAGACTTTTAACAAAAAAGACAAAGTTTGCAAATTAAGAAATAATGTATGAGAACTTTACACCAGACAAAAGCGTTATCTTCTTGAACATACAGTAGGCAGCTTCCGTTCTGCGTTGGCCTGCGTAGATGCGTCCTCCCCTGGGCTTTTAATTATTCCAAACACTGGCCTGACGGAAACCAGCTGAAGACAATGACCTCTCTCCCAATAACCCCGCTCACTCTGTCCTCACTGCGGTCGTTTTCAAGATTCTCAGACATCAAGCATCACAATGTCCTGTTTCCATTTCCAAGAATAAAAAAACATTACAGACAGTATTTACTAAAATCTTTAATGTAGTTTAAGCTTCCATTTTTCACTTTCAGAAATGTCCCTGAAAGTCCCAATTTGACGCTGCACTGTGGTCCTCTTCAACAGTTTGATGGATTTTGTCAAAATTTCAAATATCTGGTAGAATTAGAGCAGCTTTCTTCTGGCAAAATTGGGATTGGAATATTATCAATCATATAAGACATTCTCTTCTTCCAAACATGTGACTCTAAAGTGCTTTTCTTCTGCAGTGGGCCGCGCAGTCTTCTCCAGTTTCCTGAGGTCGGAGTTCAGCGAGGAGAATCTGAAGTTTTGGGAAGTGTGTGAAGAATACAAGAAGAGCCCAGCGTCCCAACTGCAAAGCCGAGCCGAAAATATCTACCAGCAGTTCATCCAAGCCGACGCTCCGTATGAGGTACAGTATCAAAACACTGCACTCAAAAGCTCGCCAGGGTCCCACAGGACACAGAAAGTACTTCAAACCAAAGCATAGTGTTACACAGACCTCAGAACAGTGCAAGTCTATTATTCCTGCCCAAACTTTGGACAAGTATAGAACACAGTGGACCGGAGGTGGTGCAACAGGTAGTTTGCAAAAGACCTGCACATTTCACAAAACCAAACCCCCCTCACAGTCAGTGTAGGCATCAGGCATCAGTCTTCTTCCTCGCCTCTGAGTGACCCCATTTCAGTAAAAAATGAGTCCTTAAAACCCCTTCTCATTGCGGCATATTTTCGTTCACACCTCTGACTAAATAAAATCTGTAAAACATTTTAACTAAAACACAAGGGCGTGCTGGCTAATCGGGAGAGTCGGGACGTTTCCCGGTGGGCCGTGTGACTTTTGGGCCGGTGGCCTCCGTGGTTGAAGAGAGAGAAAGAGAGGGAGAGAGAGAAAGAAAGAGAGAGAAAGAAAAAAGAGAGAGAGGCCCGGCCCATACAGCTGCAGCAGGCAAATGTGCGCACAGTGGGAGAGGCGGAGCCAGCTGCTGCCTCGTCTATGATGTGTTTCACAGCACATAGCGCATAATCAAAGACTCTTGACACGTTTTGGAGACCAAAAACATGCTCCACGTACCATAAGCTCTCAGTCAAACTTTGTTTCAAGTAAATCCGTTGCATATTCTCGGAGTTTTCTCTCGAGCAAAAACGGCTTATGAACAAACACTTCAGCAGAATTATACACGCGAATCACCGCGGCGGAGCGGAGCGCATTTCCACACAAAACAAGACAAAAGGTTCACACACAAGTTTGTCTTTGTGGGCCAGAACAGTGGCCAGAACGCGCTTTATGTGTTTGTGTGAGCGCGTCCTTCATGTGTGTGTGTATGAGCGCGCACTGCTGTGGAGCAGAGGACAGGTCAGAGGTCAGGAGGAGAAAAGCTGGGAGCTGTGTCTGTACTGTATTGACCATGTGTGACTAAAACTAAGCAGTTTACTACTGGAGAAGAGAATGTATGTAGTAGATGAGTAGATATTGGTTAAAAAATAAATAAAGAGAGAGGTTTCCTGAGCGGGACTCGAACGTGGGTGCTGAAAGGGTAAACATTTATGTGCGCAGTACTTAACCATTCAACTATCAGCTACGTCACGTGACTCGATGAACAAATGGGCCAATCTAAGGTCTAATTTTTCCGGGCTGAAAAATGATCCCAGCATGCCACTGCTAAAACACAAGCACAAGCAAATGGCTGGAGTCTTTGTGAAGCTGTATCTCTGTAGTTTTAGCTTCTGGGACTAACAGGCTCTGATCAGAAAGAGAACTTTCTCCAAACAAAAGAAAAACACAATCTACTTTCCGCCTACTTTTTTGGGGGGGGTAGATTTAAGGATTGGTAAAGCTGATGTTGACAGATGAGACCGGAATGTCATTAGATTTGACATAGTTGAGGTTTTGACCATTCCTCTGCAAAAGTTCAAAGTAATTGAGGTCAAAATGACTTTCAGGGACCTAAAATTACTCCAAAATGTTTTGACTGAGCCAATACAAAAGTCCTATTTAAAATTTTGAAATTTTGGGGAATTTTTTTTATTTGTCAGTTTACAGTAGAAACTGAGTCTGATTCATTCCAGACTGGCTGAGGGACACTGTGATTTTTATCTTTAACATTTGCGGGTGCTTTATAGTTTGTTTTTAATCAATATTGAACAATATTGAACATATTGGCCCATTGAAGGGACGCTATAATGAGAAGGGGTTTTAAAGGAGAACTATTGTAATGTTTCTCTATATGTAGCCACAGATTTAAAAATTACTATTTTTTTGTTGTTGAAAAGTATCTACGTGACAACATTAAATCTTACATTTTTTTACTCCGAATCCTAATTTTTACAAGTAATTGCAAGTAAGTACAGGCAAGTGGTGGTATGTGATGACAGGGATTTTCTCAGCACTTGAGCATCAGCTGCAGGAATCAATCCAAATACAACTTTGGGCAAACTAAAGAGAGAACACTTCAGTAACAAGGTGAAAAACTCAGTAACATAGATTTTACATAATATGTCCCTTTTAATGTTGAGCTGACTAACTTTTTTAAATGTAAATTAGTAAACTTTGTGTTTTTCACTAAAAAGTATGATAAATGCAGCACTATTGCTCAATTCAGACTGCACTGTTCTATTCAGGAGCCAAATGCAGCTCTCTGATTGGCTGTGCTTGGATGGTCCTGTCCACTTTCACTTTTGTTTGTAAAAAGACGTTTATAAGCCATAATTGCAAAATAAATACATATCGATATTAACAATGTGTGACAGGTTACATCTGAGTGCACAAGTTTTCGCCCCTGGGCAGTAAAAAAATGTAAAAATACAATCAGTCATCCAAACAGATAGAACCCCAACATAAAGTTTTGCATTAAAAGAAAATTGCTTCTGTTATTGTGTGTTATATGTGTAAAAGCCTGCATCACTCTCACATATTTAAAAGTCCATCTGTTTGTCCGCCAGGTGAACCTCGACGCATTGACACGAGACATAACCAAGCAGAACGTGGAGCAGGCCGATCCCACGTGTTTCGACGAGGCCCAGAGGATGATCTACCTGCTGATGGAGAAGGACTCGTACAGACGCTTCCTCCACTCCAGCCTGCTCCAGGACCTGTGCCCCACCAAAGGCTCTGCTGCTGGGGACGGTGAGCTGAGCGTGGCAGGGGGGGCCTAGAGCCAGCTCAGAGACAAACTGTTCTGTGTGACTTCAGCTCACCGCAGACCTGAATATTGATCCACATTTGAGGAGAATTGAAGTGCGTATGACAGGTTTTTGTGATTTAGTCATTTTAATTTTACATCAAAGATAAATACCTGTTGTAAATATGCATGCATTTTACATGAATCAAGAACAAGATTGTGAAAACCTTTGAAAATAACAGAATGTAGTTCTAAACTGATGACATCGCCCTAAGAAGACAAGTGCAGTGTGTAAATGTTCTTGCAATAGAGAACATTGCAATACATTTGTATGACACACTAAACATACATTCCCTGAACATGCTTTGATTACTTTTGTCAGATAAGGAAACATTTAGTAGCCATCCAGCTGATGAAATCTGGCTCACAATGCTGTGTCCAAACATGATAAGATCAGTATTGAAATACGTAAGTGATGCACCGATCCAGCTGTTTCTGTTCTTATATTGATTCCGATACTTTAAGTGTCTGCCGATACACGATATTAACCAATACTAGTGTAAGGACTGAAATACCTTATTTTTCTTATCAAAACATCATCAAGACATTTGGTCATATAGTGTTATGTAACTATTATACCATTATACTCACAACTTAACTTAATCTTAACAAAATGTCAAACATTATGAGATTCTGGATGAACATCAGCCAGTAAATTAGTCTCATTATGTCAAATTAAAAGCACAACAATAATATCGGCTGAACCGATATCATGGAGCCAATACCCGATCCAGCCAAATTTCCTGGATTGGCACCGATATCCAATCCTAGTATCGAATCGATTGTATTTTTTGACCAAAAATGTCAAACAGTAGTAGTTACTTTACAGTTTTTAAAACAAATCTAGTAATAGGGATATTTTGTTTAACCCCAAATTGTGCTCAAAGTCATGGTGACTCATGCACCTCCAGCCCTCGGGACATGGCCCACTAAAAAAACTGACCCTATGGCAATGAAGTTGAATAGCCCTTTCGTTTAGAGCAGGGGTGCCCTCCAAGAAGTTTAATTTGGCCCGAGAAGAGGTGCTGGGATTTGTTAGAAAAGTTTGTCTGATTACAAGTCAAAAAGATTGTCAAATGTACTGAAATAGTTTTATTCTGCTAAAACATTTCATAAATACAATTTAACCACTCTCTTTAGTAAATACACTTTATAGATGCAACATAGAATTAGGTTTGGCCCGGCACGCTGCAAAATCATTTATATTGGCCTATCGAGCCCAATGCCCGCTGAGGGAAAAAGTTTGGGCACCCTTGGTTTAGAGTGTGGTTCATGTACCACGTGACCAGGTTGACCAATCAGAGCAAGAGCTTCTAGAGAGGAGCAGAACCAGTCTTAGTTCAAGATTAAAAAGATATTTTAATAAAACTGAAGGATTTTGAATGTTGAAAAAGTTTGTGATCTGAAAAGACACAGATGGCTGCACTTTTTGAAAGCTGTGAGCTAAACATGAGCAGTCTGTTCTTTCATTTCGCTCTGAGAGAGAAAAGCTTTTGGTGCTGCATTAGAGTTTTTTCTGCAGAACCAATGGACTGACCTTTTGGAGCAACTGTGGCCAAGTTTAGCTTTGGAATACAGTATGATAGCTCCATAGTTTTCAACATGGGTTTAGACAACTTCCTAGTGAGATGTCATCATTTAAATTATAATAAATGGCAAAACTGTGATGAAATTAATAAAACAATTGAATAAAACCTTAAATGAAATGACTAACCCAACCTGTCAGAGGCACTTTAAGTCGAGGTTACCATGACTACACACTGATGTATCCGCTGAGAAGGTAACGCAAATGGGACGATTTCAGTTCACTTCTGTTCTTGTTTTGCTGGAAAAGAAAAAGATGCTGTTTATGAATTACAACACTTAAGGTACTTTGACCCGTGTTTGTGCTTTTGCCGTAGCGACTCTTCCTGAGGTCTTCATCACAAACACATGCTCCGAACTACAGACAGCTGAAAACATGACCAGATAGCTTCAATTATTTATTACCTTAAACAATGTCATTCAATTCATTTCAGTGTATTTGATCTGATATAACCCAGTGTGTTAACATTTACGTCAATGCATGGAATATTACACATCATTTTTGCTTTTATTATTATCATTTTTTTTTTTTTTTTTTTTACTACTAATATATACGTTTTATGTTATTTTGTGTGCTTTACATTTACCACACTTATTATTTTATATGGCCTATTTGGACTTGGAATAACAGTGGACCAATGAGTGACTATACGCTCAAAAAAATCATTAAATGTTGACTCTAAATAAGTGTTATGTCATTCATTCATTACATTTCTTTTGACAGTAAGAGATTTCAAACAGCTGTTAATCTGGCAGTGCTGGAGAAGTTAAAAAAGGGGGTGAAAGGAGGGGGTGAGAGTGGAGAGGAGCGGTGTGATTTGTTGCTTTGGATCAGAAACAACAAGAAATGACTTAGGCCACATAATCTGACTTTTTGACTAGTTTAAAGTCCGATTTAAGCAGAAAGAACATATTCATTCAAAAGAATAAACGCAGATGGATCAAGATGACATAATACCCTTGGTTAAAGCCAACATTTATTTGTGTATGAGTGCAGTACAGCATACAGGCATAAGCTCAGAGGTCAGTCTTTAGTGTAGAGCAGGGCTATTCAACTTAAATTTTCCATAGGGCCAGATTTTACCGTGGACTGTGGCTTCTGGGCCGAAGAGTTGCACTTGTCACTGTTTTTTTGACATAAAGCTGCACCAAACATTCACTGAACTAGATTTATTATAATATATAAAATGTCCAAATCAGCGTTAAACCTGGGAGTGACCTAGCATTAAACCAAATCTAAACCAGGACAAACCAGGTCTAAAGCGGAATTCAATTCAACCTGGATAATGAGAAAAAAAATGCTTAAATAAGTCATATTTATCTTTCTTTAAGCATTTTTAAACTCTCTTCAAATAAGAATTGCCCAAAGAACAAGAGCAATTTGTTTGGCTAAAAATATGAAAAATATTTCTAACTGGAAATTGTCAAAAAATACAACTGGAAAACACGGCATTCAAATCCTATTTTCAGACACTTACTGACACATTAAGAAATTTAAGTTGGCCACTATTTCTTGGAACCTGAATAATAACCTAGAAATCTACAAACAAGAGAAAATATGTTTCTTTGGAGGGCCAATTTGGGACCCGGGCCTTAAGTTGTACAGGCCTGCAGTAGAGCTTAGATTGTGGATTCAAGCTCCACTGACCACATTTAGCGCCTGTTGTCCAGCCGGGCCGGTCTCAGATGCAGAGCCACGCTGGAAACACATGCGCTCTGTGAATGATTGACCGGCGCTGCAGAGCACAGCACAAAACCACCGCGACGGTCGCTTCAACACGATGTTTAGCTCGCGAGTCAGTTAAGGTAAAGGTAATGTTTACAATAGTGTATGAGAAGGCTTGGTTTAGCTGGATTTTGAAGTCCGATACTGTGGAGGCAAGTGTAAGTGAAGTGAGTACAGGCTGTAGATGAGACCAGCACTGACACGTAGTTTAAACTCTACCCACAAACACATTTTAAACTCTGCAAACATGGGTGAAAGGTCAAAAGGAGGGTGGTGTGATTAGTTTGACAGCAGGTGTTAGGAATTAGTGCTCAAATTGAGTGAGCAATACAAGCTTAATTCACACACTACAAAAACTATACATCTAGACTTGTTTAAAATGACTAGGAATGAGAACTTTAATCCAGATGAGAGCTGTTTTAACTGGATAAGATTTAATTGCTTATGTCATGTAGAGTATTTCGCTGGTTTCAAGACATTTTTAACTTGTTTTAAGGGAATCTGGCTTAAAATTAGAACCAAACATTTGCCAATGAGGTTAGAACAGTTTTCTTAATCCAATGACAAATGATTTGGCCTGTAATAAGAAGCAATGTTTGAAATCAGTTCAAAACACTTTGAAAACAAGGAAACAATCCATGTCTCTTCAATAGACCAAGGTTAAATTAGCACCTTTATCTTGTCTTGAAATTAATTGTTGGCAGTGTAGAGTCTAGAAATGACATTTGCCTTTGCAGTGAGAAACAGTCAGTTTGTGATTGTGATTGCTTTGTGATTGCTGATTTGCTCAATTTGCACTAAAATTGCCAAAAAATATGCAGGCAATGCTATCTAAACACCATATAGGACAGTTTAACAGCCAAAAAAGTTGGATAGCTTCACTTTAAATCTGTAAAACTAGAGTCCATTGGCAAAGGGAAACGACTCATCTAGCAGAATGAGGACAAGTTAACCACTAGAGGGACATGGGCTGGATGTTCAGGTCCTTAATATCAGTTGACATCAGTGGTCCAAACTTAGTCACTGAACAGTAGCATCTGAAATTTACCCTAATCCTAATCCGGATTCTAATCTTAACCTACCCCAGATCTAAACTTACACATTTTAGTAACTTGAAGCCTAAACGTACCTGTTTCATGTAAAGAAAATGTCCCCACGTAGCTGAAACCAAAACTTGAATTTTTTTAACGCTGTGAAATCTTGTGTCATTTTTATGCTTTTTCATATCGTGCTAAATGCACGGCGTAACATAAGTACTAAAAACAGCTGTGAACTCATGCTCAAAATATGCTGTTTCTGTGTCGTGGTAAATGTACGCCCTCTAGTGATACTGTGTTGGAAACAGTGACCTCTGATGTCCACTGTCAGTTCCTAGCAAGTCCCACAAGACTTAGAAAGTTCTTAAAACCAATACAGCCTGGTACTCTGACCTGGTAGCAGTAGATGCATGTCCAGGACTGGTGCGGGTGGGCAGAAAGAATTCCCAAATATGCATCTTTCAAGTCATTATACAAGCATTCTTGCAGCAATCCATGTGACTTTGAGCAAATACGGACCGCAGTGGACTAGAGCTGGTGTACAAGGCACTTCACAAGAAACCCACACACGTCCTGAACTGAACCTGCCTCACAGTCAGTGTACGGCCAGCGTAATTACATTTCCCAAAAGTGGACTGGTACAGGAGACGTGAACAGAAAAGAACAAACGACAGAAGAACTAGTGATTAAATTTAAGAGTTTTAGAGGCAATAGTTTGAAAGTTAGGAGGCCACATAAAAGCAGATTAGATTAATGGAAGAACACAGAAGGTCATTCATCACCAGCACAAAAACAAGACTTGTTTACAACACTAAATATATCAACATCATGGGACCGTCATGTTAAACAGGGTCAGAAATAAAACAGACGTCATGGGTGATTTCACTTTTACACACGTCTGAACTGGAGACTTGCAGACTCTTCCACATTCCAGCTTCGAATAGGCCTTTTACCATGTTTCTGTCAATTTTCTACAACACAAACATTATTATCTTTACGTGTCCACCGTCAGCTTGATGAATGCAGAGTTCTGTAGTGTGCAATAACCGTTCAAACACAGAGATTAGCTTCTTACTGACGTCTTAATCAAAGCAGAAGTCGTTGCGTTATCAGCGTCTCTTTGAGATTTTGTAAATAGTTCATCTTCTACTGTGTTGACGACCGTTTCATTTTTACTTGAATCTGTGTAAATTGCATTCATGATTTATGCTTTTGGTTTAAAACATTGTTATATACTGATAGTTTTACTCTTCGACTCTGTTCAGACCTGGCTGGGTGCTTTGAAAATGGAGACTTGCATGTTTAACAAAAGTATAAGTAATAAAAGTAGGGCTGGGAGATTTTTTGTTCTTAATCTCATTTAGATTGGTCTGAATTTTTAAATCATTTATATTTTGTTTTCTAGATAAATATGAATTTTGGTTGGAGTTTCCAGCCCCAGAGTCGACCAAAGAAAATCTTGATGAAAGACAAGTCATGTCGATCAATTAATAGTTTAAACTGGTAAAAACTAATCACATGGTTCAGTCTATGATCTGACCTTGTATTGGACCTGTTGGAAAGGCTTCAACAAGAAATTATCTATCTGTTATCTGCTAAGATTTGTAATGCATCAGTTTCCAATTTAATAACATTCACAAGTTGCTGATTTAACAAACAAGATTAGAAAGTCACAATGAAACAGATTGTCCAAAATCCACAGCAAAGAAGTAAAGTGTTAGCTGTACCAGAGCACTTTGTTTAGACTCTTTATTTGTCCCACCGTCCTTAAACCAGGCATAAACTGCGATTTGCGAGACAAATGTGGCCCTTGGATCATTTTTTGTTGGTCCTCGGACTAATGTACTATCTGTCATCAAAAATGTGGTGGTTCTTAAAAAATGTTGATATGATTCAGTTCACTGCCATACATTCTGTGTCCCGCGCTTCATACATATTGCAAAATGAGGCCGTCTGGGAAAAAAGTTTGAACCTTCAGAAAACATCAGTGGGGAAAAACAGAAGCCTTGAGGAGAACCACATTTAAGGAGAGCTCCACCTCTGTTCTACATAATTTTACTCACTGGAGTTTGTATGTGGAATTCTGCTTACAATTTCATCTGACTGAATACAGGGTTTCTGCAGGGGTGAAGAGGTCAAATTTAAGACTTTCTAAGACCTTATCGTGCGTCATGTCCTACAGGATTTCAGCTGCTTGACATATAATTATATATTTTGTTAAAATTTAAATAATCTACCACATTATCAAAGAATATTGCAAAATATGAAACTGTGAAATGCACATTTTATTCCAGTGTCAATTTAAAACAATCATTTCACAAAGGCCACACTATTTCCAATGTTTTGCCATATAGACTTAAACCAACTCAATGGAGCTCGGGCCAAAATGATCAAAGTCAGGGAGGATGAAGGGCCACATTTTAAAATATTTTTCTCCATCATTCAACATTGTTTTCTATTATTTAGGCCCCCATGTGATTACAGAAAAAGTGAATAACAGATGTCCTTCTCAGAAAAAAGTTTGGACAAACTGCATGTATATTGCCGTATTCCAATGAATTTTAGAGTATTACAGACACTAGGGTTGTCACCGTAAGCTACAAAGATATGCCAAAAACATATTTGGTTGAAATTGTTAAGTGGAGTTAATTGGCGGGCCACACATACAATCAGAAATCGTCTTGAGGGCCAAAAAAAACACCTGGTCTAAACTAATAAGACTGCTTGTCCAACCTTCTTTCTGTGAATGGTCAACTTTACAGTCAATCATTCTTGTCAGCCATCGCCAATCAGCTTGTGTTCTGTCTCCTAACATTCAAATCTGCAGCAAAGTAAAAACTGCCAGAAATTGCTTCAAAATTGCTTTACTAGACTTTCTGTGCAAACCTATTTAATCAAAATATCTCAACCTATTACCCAGCCCAAGGTCGAAATGTACAAAGAGTTTACTGTATATAATGAAAGATACCTCATACACACAATCTACCATAAGCCTTAAAACAGCACCATTTTGACACATTATTACTTGTGATAATATTTCAGTAGCAGCGCAACAACAACAACTAAGTTCAGTAGTTTTTTTTCGCACTCACTTATTGCCTTAAATCTACACTGTTGTGATTATATTTTGGCTACAGTCACATTAAAAAGATTCCTAACCTTAACAAGACTGATTTTTGATGAAAACAAGATGGTCTGTGTAGGTTGAAAACGACTTGTGCCAGATCTGAACAGCAAACTACTCACATCTGACTCTGCTTTGTAAACGTCTTGTGCATTTATGTCAATTTACATGTAAATTGCCTCTGTTATGATTGACGGTTCGCTGTATTTTCTGTCAGACTCCACAGGCAAAACATGTCACTCCAAAAGCTGTTTTCTACAAAGTCATTTTTCTCGATGTGTTTGCTACATACATTAAATCTTGTTGTGAATAGGACACATCGTATAGAAGATATTTTCTTGACTAAATCTATAAACAAAACAAAGTCATACTTGTAATGCCACTTCCTGTATTACCACTTAAAGGTGCTATACCTGATTTTTGCTTCTTTAAAAACATAAACAAACATCCTACATTAGTCACGTTTTGCTCACTTACTTAATGCATTCTTTGTATTATATCACAATGTGTTTTAGGCTTTTCTACAGCTGTTAAGAAGCAGATGCTACCACAATGCTAACAACAATAATAAACAAATTGAGAAAAATCTTAAAGTCTCCATAAATCATTAGAAAAGTGGATGAAATGAACTTCGAAAACATCTTTATGAGCTGAGTTTTGCCTGTCTGTGTCTGGTCATGTTGAAAAAAAAAACATATATTTGTAAAAGTTTGTATCCTACTCTATCTGTGTATCTGTGCATGTGATATTTACTCCTGTATTTGTGACTCCAGCATGCCGAAGTCTTCTCTTGTGTAACGTGTTTTTGATGTATTTGGAGCCGTGTAAGTTCATCTTATCAGAGTTCGACCTGTGATGGTAGGAGACTATATACTGTATCAGACGTGTCATCGAGTACTGCTGTATTTATACTGTAATATTCATGTGCATGGAATAAAAATGTGTCCAAAACAGTGGTTTGTTGATCATTCTGAAGCTAATCGAGGAAAAAAGTTATGTTAAATCTTTAACAATCTGCAGTGAATAAATAGATGGGTGAAAAAAACAATAATCTTAAGAAAAAAGGCCTTATCAAGACTGTTTATTCAATACCAGTAGAGTAACTATGTACTCAAGAGCAAAGTCATTTCAGCATAATATTACTCAAGCAAAGAAACAATACAGTGGTCCAAGAATTGACTATAGTAAGTAAAATAAGTATTTGGGAAGTACTCAAGTAAGAGTATATTTTCAACACGGTGTCACAGAAATGTCTCATGAGCACATTTCTTGCCCTTTTGTTGCGTATCTGTTACACGACGTCTCTATTTGATGCTGCGAAAAGACTATTTTCTTATAGTCTTATAGACACATGTTTGGTTGAAACCATGTGGGGCCATTTCTTTGGGTTTAATGGGTAAGTTTAGATCTATAGGTCTTGGTTAGATAAGGATTATGATTTCCTTACATATATAAATAATTACACAGCCTTACATCAAATGAACTGATTTAGGGGGTAGGACTGGAAAAGCTTCTGCTGTGTAGCATCTTATGTTCAGTATGCATGATGAATTTAATTGACTAAAGATATCAATGTCACATGTTTCAAAATAAAGTCAATGAAATGAACTGAGACAACAACATACAGTATATTATGCATAGTCAAAAAGAACAGATTATTTGGTACGCATATGCAGATCTATGTGAGAGGGAGAAGAGCAGCAGCAGCAGATGGGAATAAGAAACACTAGGTGTAGCCATAATGCTTCATTTAGGCTGAAGTCGTCACAGAAAACAGGAACACTGTGTGATCTTTGGACCAACATGTAAACACAAATGATTTCCTTTAGAGACTGAGCTGCATGTGTATTACAGTATTTAATCAGTGTCAAAATATGTGCATTTTGTATTTTGACCCGTGACTGGCACCGACTCAAACTATGGAATCACAAACTGAACGACACAAAATTAACTCAACATTTTTATGGCAAAGCAAGAAACTTGTACTAACAGCTAAAGCTTCCCAAAGCACCAAACAAAGATAGCGTGTACTCACTCTTAGTGTTGAGTACTAGTGTTTCGTACAAATTAACCATAAATGCAGCACATTGTGACTCAATGAGCAATGTGCTCTCGTGGTTTGTGTGTATATGTACTGTAATACTTTTTCTTCCTATCCTTGCGTCTCTATTACATGCCCATTTACTTGGCGTTGTATAGACCTGTTTTGGTCGAGGGAACACATTAAGTTTTATTTGGGGTTAACGGCTAAGCTTATAACCTGGCCAGCCAATGAATTTTCTTGCGATGGGAATTCACAAACTGAGATAATCCATCTGGCCTTCCAGCAGCTCGATTGGTTCGGAGTCCGACACAGCGGTGGTCGGCCCAATCTCAATCACAGCAGGGCGGGTTGAAGAGGGTTGGTTGCAACGACGTCAGAAAGAACCGCTTGATTCTAAAAAACAAAAGATGATAGATGTACTGTTTCTGCTCTGTTTGACTCTGTTTAGTAGAAATATGGAGAAGAGCAGAGAGGTGTGTGTGACAATTTTCTATCCACGTGAATTGGATGTGCCATTACGATTCGTTGCGGTGATTGGTTAAACATAAACAAGGTCAGCATTCAATCAGATTGATGTATTTCATTGAATGTCCCACCTTTTACCAAATGCTCTCCGCAAGTAAAGTTCCAGATGGATACAGTGGAAGAACCAATGAGTAGTATCTGAACTGAATAACAAAGAATATTAGTTCTCTCTAAATGCAGTCTTCTGATTGGCTGTGCCTGGGTGTTTTTCTCCAGTTTCTCAGAAGTAGTCCAATGTAAAACCTAAATGTGTTTGCAGCGAGAAAATCAGCAACCCCACCTTTAAAAAACCAGTGTAGTCCCAGGAGTGATCCGTAGTAGAAAAAAGGCATCAAAGTTTTCATGTCAACTTTTTGAACATAAAAACACTGTCCGGTGACAACTTGAAGTCTTTTTCTTCTAAAATGACTATTTCAGCTAAATCAGAACATTTCTTTATCAGAACAAAGCGTTGTTCTGTTAAAAGGAGAAAAGCTGGACTCACAATGCAATTTCAGTTTTCATTTTTCCGGGCTAATTGACCAAACACAGAAAGTCATTGTTTACTTTGAGCTCTGTCTTTGTCTCAGAATAATGACATTTCATCAGCGTCTGTGTTTGCGATGGAGACAATGTCATGTTTGCAGAGACAAATTGAAGCCATTAGACTCTCAAAAACACTTAATGCAATCAAAAGCTTTCCAAATAAATGAACATTTTAGTTCTATCGAATCAAAGTTTTCGTTCCGGAGGCCGTACGGTGAAAGAAGTGCTCGATCCTGGGGGGTGTGTGTTTTTGTCTGGAGCCCTAAAGACCGCCTCAGGTTCACAAAGAGGCCGACGCTTTCAGGAACCCAAGTAAACAGCAATTTGTGAGATTACAGGGAAGTCAGAAATGAACAAATATTTATCAAAGACTCTTGAAGTTGTTGAGCCAAAATAGCATCAAGTAGCATTTCCAGCACTTTAAGACCCAAACTTTGCACGCGAGGAAGCAGAAGTAAACGTGTCTTAAGTGCAGACATTAGTTTGGTTTGACATCTTAAACCAAATATTGCAGGTACAGGTATGTACTGTCATTCAAAAA
The DNA here is from genome assembly GCA_038363315.1 of Mugilogobius chulae. Taxonomy (NCBI): domain Eukaryota; kingdom Metazoa; phylum Chordata; class Actinopteri; order Gobiiformes; family Gobiidae; genus Mugilogobius; species Mugilogobius chulae. The sequence continues at coordinate 3,421,275 of CM076412.1, forward strand.
TCTATGTCAGCATAATTAAATAAACACTATTCAGATGTAGGCTGAGCAATAAATCGAATCATGAGCTTATCTCTGTGACAATTTTTGATGAAATTGTCATATTGTGATTTGTGTTGCACTGTTCAAATACAACAAAAGTTTCCAACCTGTTTCTCTGATTGTCTGTCTTTGGTTAAAGGTGCACTGTGTAACTTTCTGGAGGTGAAAAGTCATCTACACAATTCAGTAGAAGTTAAAGCTATACCTTGGGACTTTCTGAATGGTTATGTGTTCAGGCCTGCCTCGAAGCCAAATAATAGACACATAGAAGATGTAGTCTATTATTAGAAAAAGTATGTATTGGAAAATGGCCGTTCTCTCGAAGTTTGACGTCAAATTGTAAAATCTAATAAAACAAGACATTTCAAATGCCTATAAAAATTGGTAAGATTTATGTAGAATAATAGTTATTTTTTTAAAGGAAGTAGACAGTTGTAGATCTCTTTTGATGTACAACATGTCATGATTCCAGTTGCACAAAGTTTTTTGTGGAGCTATGAATATTATTTAAAGTGAGGCTAAACACACGTTCAGAGACTAACTCCGCCCACAACTGAACCCCAAACAGGCTCGCAAAAGTGGGAGATGCCCGGAGGACTTTGAAGAGACGCCCAGTGGGTGTGAACAGACATTGATTGACAGCACCAAATATAACAGGGTCCTGGTCCTGACGTGAGATTTGCAGCGGGGGAGGTGTACAGCAACAGCACCAAGTCTTGCTTACTTGCACGTAAAGATTTTTTTTATATTTGTTTGCAAATCATACGTATGAAACCTTTGCTTTAGGCCGCTACATAAGCGCATGACCCTATTATGTGAGTATTTTCTAAAGATAAAAATCAAAAATGAAAAACACAGGGAGAGTTTCGAACCAGGGCATCGTTGAACTAGCTAGCTTAACAAGCTGAGCCAAATGACGGCTGATGTCATTGCCAGCGGGTGATCTCTTTCAATTCTCCGCAGCGGCGTGTCAGAGGGAGGAGTTTAGATAAACCATCTGGGCGGCTCGTCTGCCGCGTCAATACACTGTGACGTCAGAGGGTACTGAAAATGCACTGACAGCGTTTGCCCTGCGTGGCAGTACAGCCAGGTTTTTGCACACATATCTGCAAAATGAACGAGTTTGCACAAAAATGTCCAAAAAGGCCTGGAAACAATAGATAATTCAATTTTGACCCCATATACACAGTCTGACAGTGAAAAAAAGTTGATTCTGAGTTTAGTTTCTCTTTAAAATGAGCCAAAAGGTCTGTCAGCTAAGGAGAGTCAAAGTGAGAACAGGGCTGGCACTGAAGGAGTTAAGAATGTTGAGGTACCTGATTTTCATTTTGCACAAGTATATCATTGCACTAACAAATGCATCAGCACAGATATTATTTCACATTTTTGGTAGCAATTATGTCCTGAAAACATAGAAAAGACGACCAACATCCAAGCACAGCCAATCAGAACGCTGCTTTTATCTAAAACAGACAGATTACTGTATAATTCTTTTTTTTACATGTTGCTTTCTCTGGATTGTGTGGTTCAGCTTTGCCTCCTCCTGGTGTTCACTCAGCCTCATGCCAGCTGCCTGCTCTTGCTTCCTGTCTCTGTCACACTCATTCTCCCAGTGGCACACGTCCTCGCTCTGCTCTCTGTCGCATCCTTCCTGTCGTCCAACAAGCCCGTACTTGACGACGCTCTCCGGTAATTCGTTTTGTTCCGTTTCTCCGCTTGACTGCACGTGTTGTGTTGTTTTTTTTTTGCATTTACAGTCTGCACAAAGCATTAATGTTGCGATGATTGAAGAGCCAAATCACCTGACCATGATTTACATTTAAAGATGTTATTCATTAAAGCCAGTGACATTTACGTTCTCCTGCTCATCACAGCTCTGCTCACACTTATTCTAGAGTTATATGCTATTTTTACTGCATGACATTTTCAAGTTCCACGTCTATTTTTTTTCGCTCACTTGATTCAAATTATTTTTTTATGGATCATAATTAAGACACAATAAATAAAAAAGCATAATTTGCGCGTAGACAAAACATTCATGAGCTATCGTAATGTATGCAAAATAAATAAAAAGACATCTCTAAGTGCAATTAGCGCAGAACGTGCTTCTTCTCTCCTGCTGTAAATGTCACCGCATCTCACTGAGGTACAGTGGACACAAAAAGTAACTTGATACTTTTACAGTAGTAGTAAGTACAGTAGCAGTTAACCCTAAAGAGCAAAACACAAGCACAAGTTTGAAATTTTTTTAACATATTCGTGAAATCAAAAACATAACTTCAAAAACACAAACGAATATTCAAAAACACAACTTCAAAACATAAATATTAAAAAACACAAGTTCAAAAACACAAACGTAAATTAAAAAACACACACCAAAATTCTGATTTGGCCCCAAAAATCACTTCTCTTTTCATAATGTGCTTCATTGGGTTTTGGTGCATTTGTGTTTTTAAATTTGCATTTAAAATTTCTGGTGTGAGTTTTTGAATTTGCGTTTGTGTTTTGGGATTTGGTGCGTGTTTTAGTATACTTTTTTTTTGTCTCCCATGGGAGGAATTTCTTTGGAACAGAGGCAAGAGCTGCTCTGGGCACCACTTATACAAAAAACAATTACAAGACAACCACAAGATCATAGTGAACAAATGTACAGTGATTTCAAAAGTCTGTTTTAGAATTTGCAGTTTACAGTAAGAAATTGCTATTCAACATTCTCCAGAGGGCCAGATTTTACCGAGGAACGTGGCTTCGGGCCAGCCTGTTCTCATGGATAAACGTGTCAATACCACGCTATTGTAAACAGTGTGTCATATGAACGCAACTTCTATTTTATGCGTTTCTGTCCTAGTTCATTTCAATGGTGAATGTTAACATGTGTTATTATTCATGAAAACTAACACAACCTAATCCTAACCTTAACCAACTCCAAGCCTAAGAGCTAAACTTACCCATTGTTGTAACTTCGCCGTTAATCCCTGAAAAACCTTGTGTTTGTCGTCAACCACTAGACGTGTCCAGACTACGCTGAAAAAAACAAGCGTGTAATTGCACGCCAAAACAGGCAGAGGGCGTTGTCGTGACACCCAATTTGTCATGGCGTGCTATTTTACGCATTCCATGATAACACGTTGCCAGGGCTGGGTCATCATTTTTGACATAGGTAGCACCAAATTTTCACAGCACTAGATAGTGATAATAACTAATGCTGCTGTGTATTTGTATTGCTCAAAAAAAAAAAAGTCCAAATCAGCCTTCAACAACATAACCAAATCTGAACCTGCAGTATCTCAACATTAAGTGAGATCTAAACCAGAACTAACCAAGCTCTAAAGCAAAATTAGAATTACATCTGGACTGATCACTGCAAAAAGTGACCATCTTAAATTGGATACTGAGTGAATAAATGCTTAAATTAAGCCATATTCATCTTAATTTGCAGATATTTTAACTGTTTTCAAATAAGACTTGCTAATGGAACAAGAGCAAAGTGGATTTCTTTACTAAAAATATGAAGAATTACAAGTTTTTTTCACTAATAATGAGTCAAAAAATGGCAAATCGTATTTTCATGATAGTAAAAATAAAACAAACCCAGAACGAAATTTCTTGTGGGGCGGAACAGATTTTTGGAGGGCCGATTTGGCACTCGGGCTTTAAGTTGAATAGGCCTGCAGTAAGCTAATGAAAAAATAGTGAGGCACCTGTGGATAGAGGTCATGCAGCCAGAAGACTTTATGAAGTGGTGTCTAGATGAAGTTCTGCTGCCAGATGCCTTTCAAAAATATCACTTTGTATTGTCCAGGCTGAAGTGTCAAGTCTCTAAATTCACAATGCCACCTTCAACACGCTAAATCAATAAGTGAGGCTGTTAATACTTCGAAGTTCATAATCCTTTCTCTTAAGTGAGCACATATTGTCAGGCCGGTCTGTTCCTTGCCCGCAGCCACGGAGAGAGAACCGCACTTACCTCATCGCTAACCCATTTATCCCCATTTGCACGTGTTTGTCCTGGGCCAGCAGACGCACGGCCGGAGGGAGGGGGCCTGGTTGTTTTTGAGCTTGTCGTTATTAGGCACGTACGCAGCGCCCAAAGCTACGCCTCGTGTTGTCTGGACGGAGATCTTGGTTCGATCACATCCACACTGCTAGACAACCAAAGGCCCTGTTTTCAGCGCCTCATCTGCAGAGAAATACGAGATGGTTGAAGTCAGGGTTAATGCGGAAAGGAAAGGCTTGTGCGAGTTGGGATAGTTGGTTTATTATTCCCAGACGTCCCAGGGTCTGAAATTGATCCGCGGAGTGCAATGTAAACAACAGTAATGAAGGGATAATGCTGTTTTGGCAGGGTATGTTTTGAGTTTCTAGTGTAAATAGGGAACTAAACTCCCACCTCACAGCGAGAAGGTACGATTCCCCTGGACAAGCCACTGCTCCTGAGAGTTTGACCTGTGGGAAGTGTTTATGGTGCACTGTATATTTTGTTGCAGAAAGTGTAGTTTATTTATCGTTGCCAACAACAAGAAGAGTTCCAAAATGGCTGAACAAGACAGCAGAGGTGGACTAGTCTAGTTTTATCTTTGATGAAAACAAGAAAACAGGATGAGAGCTAGCTGTTTCAATCAGGTATGAACCGTTCTGATTTACGTCTGGCTCCTGGAGCTTGAGACAGTGTGTTTTTCTGTGTTTTTTTTCAATTATCTCAATGTTACGTGTAAAGACACATTTCATTCACAAATGTTGATTTAGCAGCAAAACTTATTTTCGCACAGTGATTAGTTAGCTGACTATCCGGCTGTTCTCGTGTTGAGAAGCAATAAAATCACTCTAAATTTCCAAAATATCTATTCAGGAGTCCCTCTGAACCCCCCAAAACTTTCCAAAACGTCCATGTCAGGCAGATCTCTGATGTTGATCATCCAGACTCATTTTGAGCATTTGTGTGATGTCGAAAACACATTTGTTCCTGAATTTCTGGCTTGAAAACGGACATATGGTGCAAATGTAAGCAGTGTTATCTCGCTGAGTAGCAAATGCTACATTTTGAGTCAAAAGCAATTACAAAAAGCCTAAAAGCTACTGTATTCAGCTTGGAATATAATAAAAACTCAACCTATTAAAATTGGTGACTAACCATTTGAGATTGACCTGTGTACAAATATCAAACTATTAAAATAATTTTGAACATTTCTGTCACAAAGGTTTGTCGGAAATAGTCACACTTTAGAAGCTGAGAACATGGGGCCGGTGCTGTGCTCTCTTTGGACCAAATGTCACATGTATAAATCGAGCTAATGATTTTCTCCAACTGGGCCCATTTGACCTGTTTTAAATTGTGATCATTGTGTGTGCTTCCTGTGAGCTGCATGTGTCGCTCACATCTAATTAATTTAGAAATAATAGATTCAATCAGAACAAGCAGGTGGCGTTCAAATACTCTGCTTATGAAGGTTGATGCTGCGTTCAGACTGGACAGTGTTTGAGGAGTTTAGGGCGCCTGTCGGGGGACAATGAAGTTTGTTACACCTTGATGCGTTTCTCTGTGGAAGGGAGAGATAGAGACTTGCTGCATTCATAAAACGGAGCGCATCCGATAGCACAGCTGTCTACTTCTCCAGACAGTTCTTTCAGTGTCTCTTCCTCCAGTGTCACGTCGTTCAGGAGTGGTTCAAACAAGACAAGATCTTTTTAAGTGTATTGTCAGTCTATATCATGTCCATATTGTTTGTTTTGCAAAGATTTTCAGAGAGCAACGAGCGACCAAGATTTTGTAAAATGCCCCAAAACCAGCAACCTGTCTTTTTAAAACACCTCAGTCAACAGTCCTTCTTTCCTCTTGATGTGAGAGCAGAGCAGCATGTCATTTTGTCACAGGCGCAGTGTCTGATTAGTGGACACTACCTGGCAAGTCAGCAAAGCAGCTGCTGCAGGTGCGTTTACTTCACAAGATACGCCATCAGCAGATGCCTGAACAACGCACTACCTAATAATATGCACCGCAGATTTGCTGGACGCCTCAAGACACGGGTTTACAATGACTTAACATGTAAACTGGTGTCACAAGAAAGCGTACATCCACATTACAGAACATGTAAATTGCTTATGATTAGCACAGCTTTTTTGTGTAAATACATGCCACGTGTCGCAATTCCAGTTCATTTCTATGGGGGTTGTTAAGATGTGTTCTTATTCATGAATATTGACTAAATCCTTGTTCTAATTAGATATGGGTATATTTGGGCTGATTTTGTTTTTTTAATTATTATTATTATTTTTTTATTAAAAAATGTGTCAGCCGATGCCGATATCAATGGCCTATTTTCTAAGCCATTTTCTTATTTCAGTTTTTAAAAAAAATAAAGCTGAGATTAGGCGCACAGGAAATCTTTTGAGCTGGGGGGCTGGGGCTGTGCCACAGCGTATATATGTGATGTCACTTTTTTTTTTACTATTATTATTATTATTTTGAAGAATAAATTGGTGTTTTATGTCCGCTGCTATATTAAAAATATGCAGACACCATTGCAGCTTTAATTATTTAGATGAGATAGTTATCTAAAAAAGGAAAATCAATCTAAACTATTATTTTGTCTCATTATTTAATGAATACAAATTTTATGTCATTTATGAACATTTTAAAGAGTAATTCAAGAAAGTGCTCCTTTTTAAAACACAGCGGGAGAAAAATAAAACAAACCGTATCAGTTTCTCTCCAAAAATAACTGGGAATCAGCTGATCACTGTGAATGCAGCTCTACCAAGCAAATGATTGTTTAAACAAACTGCCGATTGAAATATCGGGCCCAAAATATCAGTTGGCCGATATATCGGTACATCTCTATTCTAATCTTAAGAAAATGTTGTTTACGCTATATACGTAGTGCTATATATAGCTTAACATAAACAAAAAGGCATGAAATCGCGGCTCATAATACGTCTTTTGTTGTTATGGTATATGTACGCTTTCTTGTAGACCTGTGTTGATAGCAATCCTAGCAGGTCGATAAAGCTACAGGTTCAATACAGACATAAAGAGCCCACCATATTTGATCCACAGGGGCTGGTTTTCCTCCACATCTCCACAGATATGACGAGCTGCCCACCATGTCTGAGCCATGTGAGATGCTACGAACAAAACCTTATTTCCATGGCTATGATTCTATATCCCATGACCTTAACCAATCACACACCTACTGCAACAAGTGTCTCTTCAAACTCCACTGCAACTAAGCAACACCAAGATTAGATTCTTCAAAACAAGACTATGGGAAAGTGATACTGAACATTACATTACGTCAACAGATTCCCTCTTACTAAAATATTTGTACACTCAATGTGAAGTCTCTGCAGACAAAACCACAAGCCCACATATGGACAGTAGCTCGGTCCAATCTGTTTTCCCAACACTAAAATGAAATATGCAATATACTTTGACTCCAAATATGAGCCAACGCTTAAACCTGAAACTGGTAAGCAACCGCCTGGCTAAAATTGTGCATTTGATTCGTGTCCAAGCCAAGCACTTCCCCAATCAAGTCATGTGCGAGCTTCTATAATAGTCAAAACCAGTTAGTCATTTGGGATTTCTGTAGATATGAGTGGCAGCTTGTCTGAGATGGTGGGGAGTTCTGCACTGTTTTCTTCCCACAGTTAAAAAAGATGGCAAGACACAGCAGGCAACTTTTAATGGTCAGTTTGAGCTCCCAACAAACTCCCAACAAAACTGTCTGATCTGCTCCTAAAGATGTTTTATTGTTTCATTTATTCCACTTCATCGGTAGAGTTAGAGGAGAACATTGTAACTTCAAAAGCTATTTTCTCCAAATGCTTTTCTTTCCACAAACACCTCAGCCCAAAAAAAGCTTCTACAGACTACACACTTTACAATGTTGGACTGACCTGGGTTTTGAAAGTATTTACTGAAAAATCTTACTTATACATAAAACTAACCAGCCATGAATGTGACAATGACAAATATGACAAACACTAGATAGTCAGGTCCGATGGATGATTAAGTGAAGGAGAACAGACTAGCTTAGAAAAAGGGTTGGTGTAATGGGTAAGGAAAAGGTTTGGGTAAAGGCTGAGATTAGACTTACGCCCATTAAGCAACAGCATTACCATGGCAACCAGTTCACTTCTGTCCCTTCTGACCAGACTAGCACTAACCAATATCTGAAGAAGCGTCCTGATTGTTCCTAGTGCCACTACATGTCCTAGCCTAGATCATCTTGCAACCCTAGAGACAGATCATTGGCTGAGTTGATTTGGGAGAAACATGACTATAGCCTGTGTCCAGCAGGTCAAGACTTTTTTTACGTCTGAACAAGCACAGTGACTTAAGATGTCTCGTATAGGTCCAGGTGACAAGCTTGCCATCTATTGAACTCAAAGATTACAAAATCTCCCAATGATGTAAGCCCACTGTAAAATAAAAATTAAATGGAATAACTATTTTTCGCCTATTTTCACTAGAGCAAATTGAGAGCTGAATCAGCATATCTCCATCTGGCGGCACGGTGGCTGAAGCGGTTAGCGCTCTTGCCTCACAGCAAGAAGGTCGCGGGTTCGATTCCCGCATGGGCCGGCCTTTCTGTGTGCATGTTGCATGTTTCTCCCCGTGTCTGGGTGGGTTTTCTCCGGGGCACTCCGGTTTCCCCACCACAGACCAATAACATGCATGTTAGGGTAATATCCTCCAGCTACGGTAGTCCTGACCAAGCCTAGCAACAACATCTGGAGATGGGTCCCCGAGCACTGCACTGCGGTGATCACTGCTCCTGAGGAGATGCCCCAAAGGCATTGAAGGATGGGTCAAATGCAGAGGACAAATTTCCCTACGGGGACAATAAAGTATACCTTACCTTACCTTACCTTACCACATGTCTGTTTTTGACAAAGCTTTCCCTGTTAAAAACAGAAGCTTTACTGACATTTTTTTTGTCATGAATACATTTTTCACTTTCAAACAGAAACTTTGCACCTAAAAAAGGAAACGTTTTTATGATAAAACAGAAACTAATTTAATTCAAATGAATGCTATAAGCTTCTATAAAAATTGCCAAATTTATAATCTGCCATTTTGCTCCATCAGCCGTTCCAACCATCAACCATTTACAAAAACAAAAGATTTTAAAGACACCAATGACGTCTCACTGTGGAAGAGATCGGCCTGGTGTGGCTACAAACCAATTCTACGTGAAAGATCAGCTTGGACTAAGAATGCAAACTGAGCTGCACTTAAAACTGGTCATCTCTAAACTATATGCAACATCAACAGTAATTTGTCTACTCCTTATACTTTTTTGCAGTTTAAAATGTGTTTGTGGAAGGAGCTTTGGGGGTTAGCTTAAAGTGATTTCATGGAAACTCTTTACTGCCTTTTACAAGCGCAGAAACTATAAATGCTATCAGCATTGGATTTGCTTATTTCCCTGTGTCTCATTTCCGAAAGGATTTCACTGGGAGGGGAGCATGAATCAAGCTTAAGATGTTTTGTTTGGGAAGACAGTTTAATAGATTTTGTACTAAAATATTTACTGACTGGTTGAGTTTTCAAATTTGGCTGCTCCTCGAATTGTGGCCTGTTTCACACAATTAAAGGTCTTATTTCTTTAGAACATAATGAATGATGTTGTAATGTCTTGTCTTAAGTAATTCCCTGCCAATGACAAAAATAACCATCATTGCACGGCCAACTGTAGATAGACTTTTTATTCTATGTGGAGATATTGGGCTCACTGATGCACTTTGTCTACACGGCAAAAACATGATGCAATTCCATAGATTCACCAGCAGTGGGGGGAATGAGCACAAAGACCCAGAGGAAGTCACATGACCAGGAAATACATGTGCTCTTTCGTTGACATAAAGTAGTGCAGTCAACTGTGTTTACATTATCAGCTGCTTCAAACAGATTACGGGCAAAACATCTTGGACTAAAAACATTGCTGAGTAAGTTTAGAGCATATATTTTATCTTTAAAATGAAGAAAAGACGATCCTGTTGGACTAGGACTCTGAGGAGAACAGCACATGCAGCAAGTCTAGAAACGTCCTCTTCTGTGAGTGATCCAAAAGTGTCAGAGTAAGTAAAACTACTGTATTTCTTCATGTTTGGAGGATTAAATATAATGAAAGAGACTGAATCTATAGAATCTGCATCAGAAAGTTGATATCTTCTAATACTTTCTTGTCTGTAATACAGCTTTTGTTGGTTTAAAGATGAAAAAGACACTCGTCCTCATTGTTTTAATCATATAAACCTCATATTTTTATCCTAAAGACAGCATTTCCTTGTAGTAGCTCATATTCTATCACCAAAAAGTAGAACAAAGGAAGAAAACAAAACTGACATGAAGTTTGATTTAGAAAAAGGACAACTTCTTTCAAAGTTTCTCGACAAACACTGAAATCTAATGAAAACAAGGAATTTCAATTGCCTAGAAAAAAGGAACAAATTAATGTAGAATAAGTAGACAACGTCATGATTGAAAATGAGCAAAAAGGCCTGGCAGAGAGGGAGAGTCTAAGTCAAAATAGGGCTGGCGGTGAGTTAAACAATTAACCCTCGAGTTACTCTATTTAGTTAAACTTGGATTACAATGCTCAGTATGGAGAAGTGAAGAAGAAACTTGGACTTGCAAAAAAGGTGGAGTTTACAAATTGTCAATCAAGTGATTTCTAATAGTGACTAGACTCATTCCCTTTGTGTATTTCAACAAAAACTGTATCTTAGCTTTAAGATATTATGTCCTCTGTCAACCACCAGACGTCACTACAACTGTCTCAGGCGTCACATTTCTTTCCCGCTGCTGCTCAGATCTTAGAAAGAGCCTGGAAAGTTCAGATGTTTGCACAGAAGTTCACTTATAACGGCACAAAACAAATTAATCTCATGTCCCAAAATGTCCCCGAGCCCAGAGAGTGGACAGTGTGTTTCAAACTCACCCACGCGTCCAAATGTTGGGCTCATGTTGATGTTAATGACACTTGAGGTGCAGGATGAACTATTTTATATCCTGAAGATACATTTCTAAGTTGTGTTGACCGGCTTAGATACATGTTCTTAATTTTGTTGCAATAAAACAACTGGAGCAAGTAAGTAAAAAGGAGTTCAGTTGTCCACATGATTTGGTACAAGTACATGTTCTGTTCATGTGACTTCACAACATTCTACTGGCCATAAACGGCTTGGATCACAGCTAAAATGAATATTGTTTAAATACACCTTTGGTTGATAAAAATCACCAGATAAAAAATGTTGATAATGTCTTTTAGTTACTACATTGCAACACTCAATGTGCCTCATTCATGATAGACTCTCATAAACTAGTTTGTTCTTAGGTCCTTCTCACATGGTGAAGATCGGGCTGAGTCCAAAGTGCAATTAGACTATGTTCATGAGTTTTGTATATTCAGGAGTAACCTGACTGTACCAGATAGATTCTTGCAATATTTGTGATTTTATCTAAATCGGAAGACTCCATCTAAACCAGGGGTGTCCAAACTTCACAATAGGCACAATGGTGACAAGGAGCGGAGGGCCCTGAAATACATGCTGTGATGGTATTCATTCAAAAGTTTTTTATTTGACCTAATTTTAATAAGCCACCACATTTTAACAAGATATCAAACATTCATTTTAGGTTTCAAAGCATCAATATGTTTATTTTAACTATGATAGAAAAATTGCTCAACCTGAAAACTGACCTTAAAAATTGCACTTTTTGTAATTTGGGCCAATCCAGCAGGAAGTCTGAGGGTCACAAAAATGACCTGATCTAGACAGACCTATAGCAGCAAACCAATCAACACTGCTTGCTTTTCTCTCAACTGTTGACTACTTCCAGGTTCAGATGCTTCAACCAAACAGATTCATTCTTGGCCATGATGTTAAGTTTTTTCCCCCAACAACTTTCAGTTGTTTTCTACCTGAAAAGCAGTGGCATGGTGGCAGAGTGGACAACATTCTTGCCTCTCATCAAGAAGGTTGCGGGTTCAAACTCTTGCTCGATCAGGGTTTTTCTGTGAGGAGTTTGCATGCTTCTCCCCAACACAATCTCAGAGGAAAATAGGAAAATGTAGATATACAACAAAACGTCAAAAACCTAGGATGATCACGTTTTACGCAAATATTCTGCAAAAAGCCAAAAACAACAG
>CM076412.1:3434471-3476482 GCA_038363315.1 Mugilogobius chulae
CTTCTCTCCATCCCGTCTCTCTCTCAACTCATCTCCACTCTCTCCCTTTATTCTTTCTATCATTCTCGTTCTTCTCTTTCTTCTCTTCTCCCTCCCTCTTTTCTTTTCTCTCCCCCTCTCCTCTTCTTCCTCTTCTGTCTCCCTCGTCAACTCCCTCATTCTCTCCCTTTCTCTCTTCTCTTTCTTTTTCTCTTCTCTCTCCCCCCCTCATCTATCCCTTTTCTTCTCCTCTCTCTCTCTGCTCTTCTTTCTCTCTCTCTTTCTTTTCTCTTTTTCCTCTTCCTCTCTCGCCCCTCCTCTTTCACTCTTCTGCATCTCTCTTTTCTCTCTCTCTCTTCTTTTTCTTCTTTCGCCTATGTAGCATTCGTTCTCTTTATCTCTTGTCTCTCCTCGAGTCTCTCGTCTTTTTCACCCTTTCTCCGCTCCCTCTTCTCTTCTTTCTCTCTCCCTCTCTTTTCTTTCTTTCTCTCTCTGCTCTTTCCCTAGTCTCCTCTCCCTCTCTCTCCCCTCCTCTTTCTCTCTCTCCCCCCTTCCTCTTCTCTCTCTCATCCCCTCTCTCTCTCATCTCTCTTCTCTTTGTCTCTCCCTCGTCTCTCTCTCTCTTCACCTCTCTTCTCTCCTCCTCTTTTTCTTCTTCTCTCTCTTTCCCTTCTCCTCATCTCTCCTCTCCTCTCTTTCCCTTTATTTCGTCTTCCTATTCTCCCTCTCCCTCTCTCTCCTTCCTCTTTCTCCTCATACTCTCCCTCTCTCTTTCTCTCTCTTCATCTCTCTTCTTCATCTCTCTTCTTTTTGTCTCTCCTCGTCTCTCCCCCTCTCTCACCCTCTCTCCTTCCTCTCTTTCTCTTTTTCTCTTCTCTCTCTTCCTCTCTCTCTCCTCTCTCTCTTTCTCTCTCTCTCTCTCTCTCTCTCTTCTCTCTCTCTCTCTCTCTCTCTCTCTCTCATGTGCAGCTGTTCTGTGCCCACGGCTCAGATCAGAAGCTTGTTGTATGACTGTTGCGTTCCAGAAGAAGAATGAATCCGTGACTTGGACTGAGCCAGACTTGTGTCACTATTTTGGATGATTGAGACTTGACTTGGAGCTCTGTGACTTAAGACAGTCTTAATGCTTCTTCTCAAAAAAAAAAAAATAAATGGAACATATCTCTCCTATAATTTAGAGTGGGTCTGGTCACCACACCCTCCGTCTGTGTTTCAGATCAAATCCACATCGTACCGTCCAATCAGGTTAGTTTATTAGCGTGACGCAGATGAAACAAAGAAGCTGATTGGTCGTCTGTCATTTAGACCAAAATCTAACTTCAGGCACCTCACATTAAAATCATTTTTTGCTTCGCTCATTGATTCTGCAGAAATGCGAGATGTTTTTCAGTTCCACGTGACATTTTTTCATGTATTTCTTTCGTCTGGAGCAGCCATGTTGGATTTTACACTGCAGAAGATGCGTGTCTCTGATTGGCTAATTAATCTGTCAATCACGGCTACAGAAATCTGAAAGAGGGACACGTTGGCTAGACGATATATATTTTAACCCTTTGGGCGCCAAGGTTTTTTCAGTGGAAATGCGGTTTTTACTCTCCAAGTTTCCAAAGACTGTAGCTTAAATTTACTTTAAGATAGAGCTCTACTACAAATTGGAAAAGTGTTAGGTATTAATCAAAGATTATAAATATGGTAATATATTGTATATATGTAGAATATTATTTATGTTATGTCCTTATTATTGCATGTTTTTTAGACCGCTGAATAAGATTGTTTTTTGACAATAAAACAGGGAGATATACATGCTTTATTATTATTTTTTTAATTTTTTTTAGAGGAATAAGGAATTAGAAATAGCACCAATAAGAGTAAACTCTCTCCCCGCCTCCTCCCCTGCTAACCTCCGCGGTGCGTCCTGCCGCTCTCCCCCGCCTCCTCGCACTGATGCCGGGGGGGACTTCGGCGGGCGCGCCGGTGGCGTTAACCTCCGTAACCACTCTCCCCCTCCTCTAGAACCTACATACTATCCCTGCCCCATGTCCTACACGTGTTTTGTAACAGGAAAAGTTTGTTTCGGATCAGTCCGCGCTGTTATTTGTCCCTCCAAGCGGAGCGCCCGGAGCGGCTTCCGTGGCACTACCGCTGCTGAGATCAGCGTACCGATTCTTACTCTCACTTCCGCTCTCATCGTCTGAGAACGCATTCGTCTTCCTCACAACGTGAATCTACCAGTATCCGGCTCAAAGCCTTCGCTCTAGTGAAAGTTTTCACGAGTATTGCCTCGCAAAAAGTCAGACCAGCGCTGCCTCGCCTCGTCTCCCCTCGCTTCTCTTCACACACAGCTGACTTAAAAAAGCAGCCCCTTTGACCCGCCCTCGTTGAGTTTTATCCAATAGGAACCTATGGTAATTTTGGGCTTAAAAGAAAGCTCTGGATGTCGGCCATCTAGTGGAAGCAGGTAGAAACAGTGTTTTTGATTTTAACAAGAGAGAGAGGCCATTTTCTCCGGTGAAGTTACGTGTCGCAATATTGCGACGGTGGCGCCCAGAGGGTTAATATCGTCTGGATTTCCACATGTTTTAGCTGTATAAACTTAATTTGGTGTACATCATTTTCAACTCAAATGTAATTAGGTAAAGACAGGGAAGTGTTGAAGTGCTGTGAAAGACTTGTTAAAGCTTTTATTACAGCTTCATACTAACAACCTTACAGTTTGCATATCGGCCAGCCAATATTTAGATTTTTTTGTATAAATAAAACATAAAAAACGTGCTCGATGTTAGGTCAGGTTTCCCCTAAATTATCAGCTCCATTTTGGCACACATTTGTACCATTTTGAGCCTATAATATTTTAGTAAAAAGCTTAGGAATAATTTGGTGTTTACGCGAGCGATGTTAGGTCAGGTTTCCCTAAATGATCAGCTCCTTTTTGGCACATTTTGTACAGTGTGAGCCTATCATATTATTTGTAAAAAGTGTAGAAACAATTGACCTTTCGCCGAGCTCCGCCCCAAAACGGCTATTGTCCAATCAAACATCATAGCAACCGTTGCTAGGTAAATATGGTCCGTCAAAATCTTGAGCTCCAAGCAAGACGGTGAAGCTATGCGTCTATGGTTTATGTAAACCGGACCGCAGATACCCCGAAATATTGACCTGTGGAGTTGTGTTCTTTCCATTTCTAAAGCCGAAAACAACTGGAGCAGAGCCTACAATGGATTAAACAGTACGGGCCCCACTCCAGCTAAATATATCGAACAAATGTCTACTCAAAGGTAAAACTAATGTTTAACTATAGCTATGGACTTACTGTGTTGTTAGATCTAGAGGCAAGAAAACAAACTAGATCAAAGTTCTACCACGCGACGAGTGTAACCGGTGTAGGCCCACACGAGGTACCAGGATGGAGAAGTGTGTGGTGGTATGGGATAAACTCACTCCCCTCAGGTATAAAAGCAGGACCGGCAGATCGGGCTACCGGGAGCGTTCCCTTTAGCTCAATGTGTTTGTCGGTCGCCTGCGGAACGAAAGATCCTGGTTCGACTCCCGCTCAGGACAATACTAACCACTATCGTCACACAGAGAAGGAACAAGTACGTGAGCGCGTAAACAGGTTTATGTTTGTCAAGTCAGACACAAGTCATGTCAAGTAAAAGTCACAAGTCAAGTCTCAAGTTGCTAATGTTCAAGTCATAAGTCAAGTCTTTGGGGATCATAGGGCAAGGAAGTCACAAGTCATGAAAAGTGCGACTTGAGTCTGACTCGAGTCAAGTCATGTGACTCAAGTCTCCCACCTCTGCTACTAGAATATTAGCATTTTTACACATGAACTATGAAGCGACGATACTCACCTGAAAGATTCCTGGTAAGAATGGGCAGGGGGTGCTCAAATCAACGAAAAAAATGGCTCCACTAATATGAGCCTGCGCAGTAGCAGTAGTGAAGGGGTGCACGTCTCGATAAGGAGCCTGTTTCAACACCACAGCGGGACTTATCTTTGTAAAGACGCAGGTTTTATCACTATAAAGAGGCCGCTTGTCAGTTCTGCAGATTTGCACCAGAAGTAAATGTTCTTAACTGTTTTACATCAACTTGTGTCTTTCAACAATGTAAATGACTGATCTACATATATTAAAGTTTATTCCTAGATACAATAGCTCCCCTTTAAGTCTTTTTGTGACTAAAACTGTGTGAGTGAGGCTGTTTGAAAGGCGAGTGAGGGACAGAGCTGACCCGGAGCAGTGTGCCTCCAGCTCTCTCTCACACTCGGACAGAGCTGCACCTCAGACGCCCCGGGCCAGTTTCAGGACACAGAAGAGTCTAAACCAGAGACGGTCGCTTTGTCACTTTGACCCTGAAGTTTTCTGGCTTCATACTGAACTTTCCAAAGCTGCATAAAGTCTGATTCCAGGTGGATATTTCTCAGTGTCTCCAGATCTTCAGCACTTTTCTGTGTTTTAACATTTAAATCAGAAACTGCAAAATAAGTTTAACATTGATAGCTTTGCATTTATGTTTTTTTCCTTATTCATCTACAGTATCTTGCTTAAAGTGCATATGATGGGTCAGACTATATTTTTCAGTAAAACACAGTGAACACGATTAGATTTCAGATTTGACTAAACATTGTTGCTTGTTTTCATCCAGTTTGGTTATTTTAATGAGGTTTATAATTGTCTTTTGTCCAGTAAATATGCAACCTGATCTCACAAAAATGTATACCAGATAGTTTCTGGGGCGTCTTGCTAAGTATAAGCTCAAACCTGCGGCGGCCGCTACTTCACTCGGAGCTGCGGCAAACGCAGGAGTTGGGAAAATCCATCTTTGGATGTTGGTGTCAGCCAATCAGAGACTACACTCCTGTGACACATGACATGTTGTTCTCTCACATCAAGAGGAAAGGACGACTGTTTACTGACGTCTTTTAATAACTTTTTTAACAAAAGGTCGCTTGTTTTGAGGCTTTTTTTCAAAGACTTGGTTGCTCGTTGCTCTGAAAATCTGGAGACACGACAAAACAAACAACACAGCATGATCTGGGCCTGACAATGCCTCACATGGATCTATTCAAAATGCTTGAGCCGAAGAAGAAGCCTCTCTCTCTCTTCTTCTCTCTCTCAACGTGATCTGTCTAAGAGCAAAACAAAGCCTTTTGCCAAACAAGCGGGAGCTCGAAGAAGCGCTTTGGGGCGTTTAAAGTGTCTTTTGTCCACCAAAGCCTTGACGCGCATCAGGGCGGTTTGGGAGCCTATTTTGGTGTCAGCTTTGAAAATATTCTGCGTCAAAAATACGCTTTTACGCATGAATTTTGAAGCAAATGCGCTGTCTGGTGTGATTGCAGCCTTAGATCGAGTCATATTTTCAAAAACTCAACTCACAATTTTGCTAAACTAAAAGTGTAGTTTTAACTGGCCTCGTTTTGTGCAGTTTTAGAGACTTTGATGATTCTTTTGACATGATGCATAACTTGTCCTACATTGTTTTCTTGCACTGATGTGAGTAAACTACAGCACAAGCTTCATATCGAAAGCTATTCCTATTCACCTTCTTCGTCTGAGTTTCGTCTGTGTTTCATCTTAAACTAAAGTCACATTTCAAGGTTTTTTTTCAGGCACACTTTCTCCTTCAAACTTTACAAGGTTGCATTTCTGCTTCGCTCTTTTAAAACTTGCACATTTGCGTTCCACCTCGACCATTAACTGCACCACATCAAAGACAGAGCCGTCCTGTTCCGAAGGAAGGACATTTATTTACACGGAGAGAGAGAGTTGTTATTGTTTCGTGGCAGATATTAAACGCAGAATATTTCCTCGGGACGCCCCAGGGACCAGGCTCCGTGTTTTTAATCATAATCACCTCTCGTGTCCTGTGCACCTGTAAACAAGCCCGCAGAAGCGTCCCAGAGCCGCTCCAGCTAAACAGGCAATCTATTACCACTCTTAAATGTTTTTTATTAAATGTGGAACAGGCTTAATGTGGAGCTGCAGCTGTTTTGGACGTGTGCAAACTGAAGGAGACAGAATATTACCAGAATAGTATGATTATTGTTTTCCCTCATCATTTTTCTTAATGTGGTGGTATGTACTGTACAACACACTATTCTGAGTTTGTGGCCATGTTATTACAGTAGTGGCAAAAATCCAGCTTGATCTCACAGAAAGCATATATTTACCATGACATTACAGGAAATGTAAATTGCGTATGATTAGCACGAGTTCACGGCTGTTTTGTCCTAAACTTCCTAAGTCCTAAACTTTCTCGTTAGATCTAAAGAAACCATCCCCACCTGGGTGCACGTGTCCAAGTTTCTTGCGAAGTGCTTTTGCCGCAGTCTACTGCGGGTCCGTTATTGCCCAAGCCGTGTGTATTCATGTGGATTACTGCGAGAATGCTCGTATTTTATTATTGAAAGTTGCATTAGACCGCTGCAACCTCCGACAAAAATAGACTCTAAAGATTCTTTCTGGTCCGTGTACGATTCATTCATTTAATTTTTGTTTTCAAAAAACAAAAATGAAAAAGAAAAAAATTATTATTTTTTTATTTTACGCCTCTCCACACCCTGTCCTGCTACATTCACGCCTACCCAGGAGGTACACTGAATACGAGTTTGGTGCAAGTTTGGTGCGGGTCGAGGCTTCTGCGGGTCCTGCAGAACTTAGAAAGTGCTTAAAACCAAGCAGTCCACGGTACTGCAACACCTGGAGAGGCTGGACGTGGTGCTGGGGAGATTACAGAAAGAAGGACTCAAGGCTAAACTTAGCAAGTGCCGCTTCTTCCAGCGGGAGGTGCACTACCTGGGCCATGTTATCTCGGACCCAGGGGTGGCCACGGACCCCAGCAAAATTGAGGTAGTAGCCAACTGGCCTACACCTTCCTCGGCAACGGAACTCCGTTCCTTCCTTGGATTTGCCAGCTACTACCGACGTTTTGTTGAGGGTTTTGCCAAACTGGCTGCTCCCTTGCATCGCCGAGTTGCTGAACTGACTGGTAAAGGTCCAGGAAGAGGCCCATCTAGAATGATGCTGGAGCCTGGACCCCAGAATGTCAGCAGAGCTTTGAGGCGTTAAAAGCAAAGCTCACCATGGCCACGGTCCTTGCCTATGCTGACTTTTCCCTCCCATTTATTTTGGAGGTTGATGCAAGTCATGCTGGATTGGGGGCAGTGCTCTCCCAGGAGCAAGAAGGGAAGGTGCGGCCTATTGCCTATGCCAGTCGAGGATTGCGACCGACTGAGCGTAATATGTCCAACTACAGCTCCATGAAGCTTGAGTTGTTGGCCCTTAAGTGGGCCAAGACTGAGAAGTTCAGGGAATACCTGCTAGGCCACAGATGCGTGGTCTTTACGGATAACAACCCTCTGAGTCATCTCTCCTCAGCCAAACTGGGAGCTGTTGAGCAGCGCTGGGCCGCCCAGTTGGCCTCCTTTGATTTTGAGTGAAATATCGTTCTGGTAAGTGCAACAAAAATGCTGACGCCCTGTCTCGCTGGCCAGGGCATCCATTGCAGGAAGTGGCATCGGGAACTCTGGGCACTTGTCTGCCAGAGCAGTTACAGCAAGCTCTGCAGGGAGTGGTAATCCGGGCAACACAGTCTTTGGTGACAGTGCTACCTGATGTTGCCCCTGCTGACCTCTACGAGCTTCAGCAGTCTGACCCTACCATACAGGAGGTCCTTCCCTTCTGGCAACAGAATCGACAGCCTACTCGTGAAGAGCGACGAGGCCTCTCTTCCACTTGCCTTATTGTCTTTTGTCGTCTTCTCGCCCTTTGTTCCATGTGTCTTGGGAAGAAACCTAAGTGGCTAACTGTGAACAAACTGTCTACTAAATGAACTGAAAATTACATTTTATATTCTGAACTACAAGCATAAAAGATGAATATGATTACATTTGGCATCCTAAAATAAATGTTAATATGCTGAATGGAACTTTGCCTCTGATTCAATGTCAAACGAACCTGTGTTGCCTTTTGTTTAGTTAGTTTTATTTATTTTTCCGGGTTATCCCGGTGGCGTTGTTGGTTTTTGTTTTCTTTTATTTATTTACAGCTAATGTTACAATTAATTTAAAACATACATTTTTATTTCTGTTAATTTAAATTAAGAGTACCCTTGTCATGCCACACCTTGGATGTTTCAGAGTGGATGTTTCTTTAACCTTAGCTTGTTTAAACCCAGGCAAAAATAGAGAAAGAACACACAGGTAAGCCCATTAAACAGAGGAGAATGACATAGTTCCAGTTTACAAGTTTATTTGTCACAATTTTACTTGTATCAGTTTAGTTTCAATAAGTTACTTTTGTCACAAGAGTCCATTTCCATCAAAACAATAACATTAAGACAAAGGTCCAGCCTTTATATTCACATTGTTGTTCATTCGGTTTCTTTGACATATTTTTACTTTAACCAAGATACAAGAGGGAGACAAGGCAAGGCAGCAGGTGCCCGGTGCACTGAGCCCCGGAACCGCACTCCCAAAGCGAGCCATCACCCGACGACTACCCCAGTCACCAGCTTCAACGTCGGACCCCGGTGGGGGATATGACCTGCCACACCACCAGCTTCAACGAGGGACCCCAGACTGCTAGCCGCCGACCCACGGAGCGATGAGGCGCTTGCGGCGGTGCGCATCGCGGAGCTCTGCTTCACCGCGGCACTGATAGAGCAGAGGACGGCACATTACAGGAGGTAAAGTCGGGGGAAACTTTACAGACATTTTTTACAGACATGGACGATTCACACGGGAGTAAAAAACTCAGACGACGTCCAGAATCATTACTTTTACACGAGGTCCCAGGTAAATATTAGGCCGTGCGAATAGGACTTTAGACTCTCTCTTCGCAGTGTTTGCAGATGGTACTCTGGTTCTCGTCGCTTCTGAGGTCCTGGTGCCGTGTTGTCTGTCACACCTGCAGCTGGTGTTCCTGTTTGTGGTCCGGCCTCCCACTGAGCCGCTGAGATCGACACAAACACACAAAAACACGCACAGGAGAAACACACACACGCTCTGCCTAATAATAGTGTGTGTAGCCCCATGCAGCACACAGAGCCAGCATTCAGACAGCAGCCACACACAGACGCTCTGCTCTGTGTGCTTTTATTAAAGGAGAGCTGTTCTGTAAAATACACTTTCTGAGTTTAACAGTGTTTTCTCTTTGTATTTACTTGTGATTACTTAAAATCTTTGATTCTGAGTTAAGCTTGTAGGTTTAAAATGGTCAGTAACTACTGTCCAAAAACAAAAATACATAACTAATATAAAATCTGTTGCTTATGTAATATAGTTGTAATGGCAATAATGAATTGGAGCGAAGGTTTGTAGTTCTGCCCCGTTTTGATTACAGGTATAGTTCAATGTACCCTTTCGTGCCCGATTAATTGTTTGTTTTACAGATCGGAATCAAAATTTGTGGATGCTATCTGATTCTGTCTTGTCTTGACTCGGTCTTGTCTTGGACTCCGGTGCTTGTCTTGGACTCGGTCTTGTCTTGGACTCGGTCTTGGCTGGTCTTCTGGTCTGTCTTGGACTCGGTCTTGTCTTGGACTCGGTTTGTTTGGACTCGTTGTCTTGGACTCGGTCTTGTCTTGGCCGTCCGGTCTTGGTCGGTCTTGTCTTGGACTCGGTCTGTCTTGGACTCGTCTTGTCTTGGACTCGGTCTTGGTCTTGGACTCGGTCTTGTCTTGGACTCGGTCTTGTCTTGGACTCGGTCTTGTCTTGGTCTCGGTCTGTCTGGCCTCGGTCTTGGTCTCTCGGTCTTGTCTTGGACTCGGTCGTGTCTTGGGACTCGGTCTTGTCTTGACTCGGTCGTGTCTTGGACTCGGTCGTGTCAGGTTGTCTTGGACTCGGTCTTGTCTTGGCTCGTCTTGTCTTGGCCTCGGTCTTGTCTTGGCTCGGTTGTCTTGGCTCGTCTTGTCTTGCTCGGTCTGTCTGGACTCGGTCGTGTCTTGGACTCGGTCTTGTCTTGGACTCGGTCTTGTCTTGGCCTCGTCTTGTCTTGGCTCGTCGTGTCTTGGCTCGGTCTTGTTTGATGGTCTGTCTTGCTCGGTCTTTCTTGACTCTTGTCTTGGACTCGGTCTTGTCTTGGACTCGCGTGTCTTCCGGTCTTTGGCCTCGGTCTTCGGTCTTGTTTGGTCTTGTCTTTTTTGTCTTGGCTCGTCTTGTCTACTCGGCTTGCTTGGGTTCTTGACTCGGTCTTGTCTTTACTCGTTTGTCTTGGACTCGTCGCTGCTAGTGTTATTGCTGGTGGTGTCCTCAGGTGTAGTCTGCTGGTGGTGTTTTTGGTGTTGTTTCCGTCGTCAGGCGTAGTTCGTGTTGGTGGTGGTTTGTTCAGGTGGTGTTTCTGGTGGTGGTGGACTAAATGCCAGCTCGACTCAGGCTCACAGAAAATCTGTCTGAAAAGGTCATCACAGCAGAGTTAGACTGCAGCCTTTTAGTCTGAGGAATGGAAAACAGAAGAGAGAGAAGAGGAGAGAGGGAAGAGAGGGAGAGCGGGAAGAGAGAGGAAGAGAGGGGGAGAGAGAGAGAAGAGGAGAGAGAGGGCAAGAAGAGAGAAGAGAGAAAAAGAGAGAGAGAGAGCAAACCTTTTAGTCTGAGGAATGGAAAACAAGAGAGAGAGAGAAGAGGAGAGAGAGAAGAGAGAGAGAGAGGAGAGGGAGAGAGAGAGAAAGCAGAGAGGGAAGAGAAGAGAAGAGGAGGGAGAGAGAAGAGGAGGGAGGGAAGAGAAGGAGAGAGAGAAGAGGAGAGAAGGAAGAGAGGGAAAAGAGGGGGAGAGAGAGAGAAGAGCGGGAGAGAGAGAAGAGGAGAGAAGGAAGAGAAGGGGAGAGAGAGAAGAGGAGAGAGGGGGAGAGAGAGAGAAGAGAGGGAGAGAGAGAGAGAAGAGGAGAGAGGGAAGAGAAGGAGAGAGAGAAGAAAGAGAGGAGAGAGAGCAACCTTTTAGTCTGAGAAATGGGAAACAAGAGGAGAGAGAAAAGAGGAAGAGGGAGAGAGAAGAGGGAGAGAACGAGAGGGGCAGAGAAGAGAGAGAGAAGAGGAGAGAGGGAGAGAGAGACAGAGAGAGGAAAAGAGAGAGGGAGAGGGCGGAAGAGAGAGAGAAACAGAGAAAAAGAGAGAAAGGGGCAGAGAGCGAGAGAAGAGAGAAATAGGGGGAGAAGAGGAGATGGGGAAGAGAGCAGCGGGAGAAGGGAAAGAGAGAAGAGAGGAGAGAGAGAAGAGGGAGAGAAAGAGAAGAGAGACAGAGGGAGAGAGAGAAAAGAGAAGAGAAGATAAAGTAAAGAGAGACAGAGTGAAGAGAGAGGAGTCAGAGAGAGAGAGAAGGAATAAAGGAGGAGAGAGAAGAGAGACACAAAGAAAGAGGAGAGGGAGAGAGAAAGAGAGGGACAGAGGGACAGAGGGAGAAAGAGAGTAAAGGGAGAGGGGAAGAGAGAGAGAAACAGAGAAAAAGAGAGAAGAGGAGATGGGAGAGAGCAGCAGGAGAAGATAAAGAGAGGAGAGAGGAGAGGTAGAGAAAGAGAAGAGAGACAGAGGGAGAGAGAGAAAAGAGAGAGAGAAGAGAAGATAAAGTAAAGAGAGACAGAGAGTGAAGAGAGAGGGAGTCAGAGAGAGAGAGAGAGAGAGAGGAGAGACACAAAGAAAGAAGAGGAGAGGAGAGAAAGAGAAGAGAGACAGAGGGAGAGAGAGAAAAGAGAGAGAGAAGAGAAGATAAAGTAAAGAGAGACAGAGTGAAGAGAGAGGGAGTCAGAGAGGGAGAGAGAGAGACACAAAGAAAGAAGAGGAGAGGGAGAGGAAGAAGGGAGAGAGGAGGAGAAAGGAAAAAGAAGGGCTGAGAAAGAGAGGAGGGGAGGACAGACAATAGAGAGGAAAGGAAGTAAGTGAAAGAGAGTAAAGGCCATTGCACTGAAAATGTCCCTGTCTGCACCTGTAGCTTCTTCATTGAGATTTAGAGATCACGATGAATATAGTCACTCTTAAGTGTTAATAAATACACTTTGGGACAATCTTATCACTTTTTTCATTCATTATTATCAATCGACTGTGAAATTTGTGTCGAGGGCAGTCAGTGTTTGGCTTTGGCTTTCGAGGAGACAGTAGCGGGAGGGACAAACTGGATTTAACAAAAAGTAGATTTCTCAGCTTCATCTGCTGTTGTGACGCTTCCTCCAGTCAACATCAAATATTCTCCAAGTCACAGAGCTTCCAGTCCAACGCTGGTGTTCACTGACTGTCGCACTAGAGCTCTTGACTGATACGAGTTTTTCCGATGACTATTTTTAAAAATGTTGTCAGTTGATGCCGATATCAATGGCCGATTTTAAGCTGAGATGCGATAGTCTATCTAACTTCCAACTAAACAATTATTTTGTCTCATTGTTTAGTGAATGCTGTACAACATCAGGAAATTTTTAAAGAGTAATTAAAGAAAGTGCTCCTTTTCAAAACACAGCAAAATGAAGATATATAAAACAAACATAATTTCTCTCTAAAACTAACTTGGAGCTCAGCTAATTACTGTGAGTGCAGCTCTACCGTTCAGACGAAACAACTGCCGGATCAAATATCGGCCAAAATAAGGCCGATGACTAATGTGGTTGATATGCAAAAACAAAAACAAAAATATGCCTCAAAATATTAGGATTCACATGATCAGACTGCTGTGGTCTGTAGAAAAAACAGACTTCATGCAGATTCTTTCCGCAGACCTGCGCAGCTCTCACATCTACACAGCTCAGAGGTCAGTGTGCACCCGCACTTTGGGTTTACACCGGGCTCACACTGCTCCAGATCCAGGTCCATATCCAGATCCGGATCCGTCTAGGTCCGGTCGTCACTCACACTGCCTCCAGAATATGCATGCGTATGTACAGACTCTGCTGGCCTCGCGAGACACGAGTTCACGGGGATTCACGCTCAACTTGATCTCTGGCACATGGATATGTAAACAAGGAACACTTGCGCCGTGTTTTGGGCTTATTTCACATCACTTCATTTTCTGTTGGATTTTTCGACGCATAATGGGTAAGTACGGGACGTTTATTTGCCTCCTGTGTGTTCAATAGTCATGTTTATGTCGAGCATTTTGCTGTATTTGTTGTAGTAGCAGAAACGTAATGTTTTTACTTTGAAAACCACCGGATTCTCTTCACCCGCGAGCGCTTGGTTTCCTGTTTGTCGTGTCTTCTTTTCACAACTTTACCAAAAAGGGCTCCGGAGCGCTCCGGCAGTCCGGAAAATTTAAATGAAACGGAAACGATACGGACGTACGGAGCAGAGCCGCGCGGCTCGCCGGACCGGACGGATCGCGGTGTGAGAGCCTCTCATTACTTTTCAAGAAACGGAAAGCCTCCGTACGCCGGACCGGAGTACGGACTGGATCCAGTGTGAGACCGGGGTAAGCACTTTCTAAGTCCTGCAGGACCTGAGCGGATCCCGGACCACACACGTGGCTCCAACCAAAACTCATGTCATTTAAAGTTTTTTCATTTTGTGCTATGTCTACAGCACAACATAAGTACGCAAAAAAGGCCTGAAATGGTGGTCATAATACATTGTTTTGTGTCGTGGTAAATGTAGCTTTACTGTGAGGCTGTGTTGCTATAACAGACCCACAAAGTTCAGGTCAAAACAGACCAGGGAGGTGCATTGCCTTACCAAAGACAACAGGAGGGTTTTAATAGGACTACTACTTTTTTGAAGCTTTAAATATTCAAATCTGTGATAATAACTGAAGAGTTCATTTGCAAAAACAGAGAGCCTAAGTGCCATTTCTTTCTTTGTATAACAGTAATTATGAAAATCATATTTTAACACTTTTTAATAAAGTCAACACTCAAAACACTGTTGTCTTTGACTGATGAAGAAAATTAACAAAAGACAAAGATCCAGCCATCTGTTTGTGTAATTAACTCTTCATTTGCATATCAACACTGAGTCAGCACGAGTATTGATACTTCTGATACCGATACTTCTGATACCGATACTTCTGATACCGATACTTTGATGCCGATACTTCTGATTCCTCCATCACCACAGCCTCTCGTGTTTTCACAGCTCACACTCTGACTGGAGCACCCTTCTTCTTCTGCTCATACAATTTCTCTGCTTCTGACAGGATCCCCGGGGAACGTACGCTCACCGAGCCGGGAGCGAGGGAACAAGAGAGGGGAGAAGAGAGAGAGAGAGAGAGAGAAGGGAAAGAAACAGAGAGAGAGAGAAAACAGTGAACCAGAGAGAGAGAGAGGAAAAGCTGCTTCCTTCCTTCCTTCCTCTGTGTAAAGTGCTGTCTTGTGAACGCGTGCTGACATATCGATCTGAGCGCGCTCCGTCTCCATGGCAACGGCTGCAGGCCCCGGGCGGCGACTGTCTCCGAGCAGTTTTTCCCGAGCGCTGGAGGCGGTGCTGCTCGCGTCGGAGAGAAAAACAGGGACACGCGTTCACGGAGAGGAGGTTTGTTTGTGACGCAAGGTACATTATGTAGCCTGCGTTTCCTGTAACAGATCTGAAAAAAAACGAGCACAGAATCAGGCTGCAACAGGTCGTAAACAGAATGAACCGGATGTGAGGTTGTGTTTTGACAGGATTAGTTTGACCAGGGACTTGATGAGGATGTGATGTACAAACTCTGGTGCAGGAGAGAGGTTTAGTGAAGTGAAAAAATACAAATAAAATGCAGTTTAATGTCATATTGTGGAATAATACAGATAAAAGACAAGACTTCAATAGAAACAAGCAACAGGAGACCAGAGTGTTGATTTTATTTAGATGCAAGGCTGCTTAGAGTAAAAACTAAAGAAACCCTACGACCCGTAAAAGTTACATTCAGGTGAAAAAACCAAAAAACACTGTCTTTAGCTTCAGGAGAGACGTCTGTCAGACCGGTTCAGATCTGATTGTTGATTTATTCAAAGAAGCTTCCCATGTAACCAGGCAGAGAGCGACTCTTTCTGCATAAAGCATGTGCAGTAGTCGACTTAAAATGCCTCTATAGGAAGAAGCATCGTCAATGCACATTATTTTACACAACGTGGTACGGCTGCACGATATTGACAGAAAATCTAGCCTCGCCCCCAAAACGGCTCTTGTCCAATCAAACATCGTAGATCGTAAATAAGGCCCGTCAAATCTTGAGCTCCAAGCAAGATGGTGAAGCGATGCGTTACGTTTATGTAATCAGACCGGATACCAAAACATTGACCGAGGAGTTGTGTTCTCTCCATTTCCAAAGCCGAAACAAATGTAGCAGTGCCTACAATGGATTAACAGTACGGACGGACCCACTCCAGCTAAATATATCGAACATTGAAGCAAATGTCTGCTCAAAGGTTAAACTATGTTTAACTAGCTATCCACTTACTGTGTTGTTAGCTCTAGAGGTAAGAACACAAACAGACTGAAGTTATACCACGACGAGGATATAACTGCAGAAGTTACGCTCTAAGCTGCTAAGTTTAGCGAGCCCTTTAGCTCTAGCCAACACTAGTAGGTTTAGCTCGGTAACATACCTCGTAAATGACCAATATTCTTGCAAAAGAGAAAAATAGACCTAAAACATGAAAGCGAACTTACCCGGCAGTGCAATAGCAGAACAAGGCTGTGCTTGTTGCATTTGAGGTAAAGATTATGGGTTTTTCTGATTTAGCTTGAGACCAGTAGCATTAGCCTCCATAGGAGTTATGTCTCCTCCGTTGTGTATTTTAATGTTTTGAATAAATCCCTCCGCTGCAGAGTGAACCCCTTTTGTCTCGATCTAGAGGATATCGCGGAAAAATTGCTTTAAAAAAGTCACTAACGTGAACAGGAGAACTTCTTTTGTCATTGAAGTCTATGGCAGCTATCATATTTGACGGGCGTAGCAACAGTAACTAAGGGGGGCGGGCTCGGCGAAAGATTTTTCTGTTTGATATTGCGATTTCTATTCGATAATCGATATTTAACATTATATGTTTTTTTCTGTTGAGTGTGCCATTTTGCTGCAGCTATTGTAAAATGTTAGTTATGTAATATAATGTATATAAACTGCCCTACTAATTGGAAAAGTTTAACTATGCATACATTTTAGGCATTAATAATACTGAAGATACAACCAAGACTGATTGGCTGTTGTGCGTCTTGACACTTCAGTTGTCTGTATAGAAGTAACAGTGGCTAATGTTTAAACTAGTTAAGATTTTTTATCTGATAAGGACCAAACCTGGAGCAAACCTGCGTGACACCACAGTGTTTATGGAATAATATCAGCGGTTAGCGCTCTGGCCTCATAGCAAGAAGGTCCTGGGTTCGACTTCCGGGGCCTTTCTATGTGGAGTTTGCATGTTCTCCTTGTGTCTGCGTAGGTTTCCTCCGGGTGCTCCGGTTTCCTCCTTCATCTAAAAACATGTCCAATGTGCCTCCCCTCCCCAGGACTACAGATGGAAATTAGCTGTAAGCTACAATCTGGTGCAAGCATGTCCCCCTTTGTGCTAAATGCAAAATTGTACTTTGATTCACTTGGATTTTATGTTTGTGAAGAAAACAGACTGGATTTGCCTGGGAAACTATCGATGTTTTGCCTGTTCAAGCTAAACTAGGTAAGCGGCTAATGCTATAGCAGCAACTTTAAAACGTGACTCCTTATTTATGAGTGGTTTTATTGAATACGCACTAGACCGGTCATGAAAGCAGTGTTTATAGACTTTTGTTCAGTCGTGTTGTGCAGTTCAAAAGCCTGTCGCTGGCGGTTTCGCTTTCGTAGTGCGCTGTGTCCAATATTTTTTTTTTTTTTTTAACTACTACGTAAGAAATCTAGGCTTTTGCGATTAGCTAATCACACACAATAAACACACAATCCACTAGAAGACGTTGTGAGGTCCACTGTCCATGGTGCTGAAACACACATTCAATTAAAGCCTGGCTGTTAAACTGTGTATATGAAACACGCTGGTCAGATGGACGCTCTGTAGAAGACGTGTAAAACAAACCCTTTGCATCTCCTGCTTTATTTGAAGTTATATTCCTGCCGCTCTCTCTGGGCCGGTCCGTTCTCTCGGGACTCGTGCGTCTTCACATCTGAGCTCCTCATTTGTGCTGCTGTTGCACAAACTCACAGACGGATACATTTGTGCTTTCTCTCTCCTCGAAAAGCTGAACGCAGACTTTTTACTCTCCTCTGGAAAAATGTGATAAAAGACCGCGGACCACAATCGCTCCAACAACACTCGCTTTTCCACAAAAGAGTGATTTTTATGGCTTTGGAGAGCGTTGTTGTCTGTTATTATAAAGACTGTGCTTCTTTTCAAACCCAGTGCATCCTAATGGGGCCGTTTCTCATTTTACTCACACATTTTCTCTTCTGTTTTTAGTCACTTTGCTGTTTGAGTGTTTTGACTTTCATGTGGAAACAACAGAACAGAACCAATCTGCTTCTGAAAAGGCTTTTGTTTGCTTTATTTAATTGAACCAACTTTACACATCATGAGTCACTAAAGCAGCTCCTACGCTAAGTTTTTACAGAAGGAGTTGTTAAAGTCTAATTTCTTAAACCAACTATGTTCATTTTGTCTTCCTTGTCCCAGCTTTGGCTTCCATTTAAAGACATTATATAGAGATTTATTTACATATTCTGACGGCTGTTTGGGGGCTTTCTTTGGGACAGTCCTGACTAAAGATACGTTGGAGCGGCGTCTTGTCTGGTGCTTTTGTCCATCCAGAAATCTCTCTGGTAACATGACGCTCTTATGGGCTCAGATAAAATAAAAACGAAAGGAATAAACAGTCTATGTCTGTAGCTTAATAGTTTTCTTTTAGTGTAAAAACCTTTACATGTATCGATGGTGACTTCCGTCTTCGTCAGAATGTTAAAAGTTCTTTAAGATGTGGTTAACCTGATAAACCTGTCAGGCTGACCCCGCCCCTGACGACTGGTGGTTGTTGGAGAAGTGTAGGAAATACAGCAGATATTGGTCTGTGTGAGTGGGTTTCCTGTGTACAGTACAATTTAAAATAATAGGCCATATCAGATCACTGTAACTCCTCCCGTACACAGACTGTGAGGTGAGTTATGGTCCGAGACGTATCTGAGTTTCTTGTGAAGTGCTCGTACACCAGCAGGAGTCCACTGAGGTCCGTTATTACCCAAAGCCACGTGGATTCACCTAGATTACTGCGAGAATGTTCGTAATATAACTTGAAAGTTGCATCAGACCGCTGCAACCTCCGACAAAAAAAGACTCTCCACTGATTTTTTCCGCACACTCTTGGACGTGCGCTCGCACTGCTGTCTGTGTGTGACCGTAAGATGTCCTGAGCGGGAGGCGAACCCAGGTCTCCGCACGGCGGTCGACCGCATTGAGCCAAAGGGAATACTCCCCTTGGCCAGTTTGTTTGTGGATTCTTATACTAGAGGGAGTGAGTTTATCCCCCAACTACAGTACCACACTTCTCCAACTGGTACCTCGTGTGGGTTTACATTGGTATCGGTTACACGTGTACAAGGATACATTGGGTTTAAGCACTTTCTAAGTCTTGTGAGAGTCATGCAAGCCCGCCTTGCACTGAACTCGCACACAGAGTACGGTAAGGGTGAACATAATAACCACGTCATGGATTGTGACAACACAAGGATCCTCAACCAAGAGACCAACAAGTACAAATGCACAATACAACCTGAAAGAGGCAATAGAGGTCAGGAAACAAGACGGATCATTCCAACTTTCCAGCACATGGGACTCACTTCTCCATCAACCTCCAGTCGACAGGTCCATCAGGTTCACCACACCACACAAGAACTTTAAAAGATATAAAAGAAAACTTAAGCTATTCCACTTAAAGAAGCCAAAATGAACATCCTTAACACGCCTTTGTGTGTGTTTGGCCAACATCTGCTAAAGTGAAAAACGCCATTCATTTCTTCCGCTTGTTCCTGTTGAAGACGAAGGTGACTGGAACCTATCCCAGTGACTTTGGGCCTTAGGCGGGGAACACCCTGGACAGTGACCAACTCGTCGAAGGATCAGACCTAAAGTTTTGTATAAAATGATAATTTCCTGCGTCAGAATTGAACTCAAAGACATAAAACTAACAATAAAAGTGAGTCAGAGCCATGTCTCTGAGCTTCTCCTGATCTCAATCAAAAGTGTTTTGTAAATGCACCACAAAGTCCTTTTTCACATCTGTAAGATTAGATAGTTATCGCTTTACAATGACGCATGCTGACAGAGAAAAACTTTATACCAACATTAAACTATAGACAAAGTACGACATGAACAAAGAAAGCCGTGGTTGAAGAAAGCTGCCCTCGGTTCTGTGTTTAATCTTGAACTGCGCCGTTCCTTTTCCAGGGACACAGTGTTAGCTTCTGTGGACACAAAAGCGTTTGACCTTTGGCTAAAAGCAGCTCACTGTTCCTCCCTGACCCACGCAGACCTGCACGCTTTGTTCAATCTTTATCGCAAAAGTCAAATCTTAAATATGGCAGAAAAATACAGGAGCGCGCCGAGAGTCAGAGGCCACAGATCGATGTGGAGGCGTGGGAAGAAGAAGAGAGAGAGTTTGGTTTAGCAGGTAAATAAACCAGCTGCATCTGTTGGAGAATTGGTGATTGGGTAAAATGTTTTGTAATTTAAGATCTAAGGCCTCATGGATATAACATACAACATTTATGGTGTATGTTTTTGATGCATATGGATAAGAATAGAAGCTTCTGTTAATCTTTTGCATTCGTCATTTGGTTCGTTTGTGATTCATATGTTCACAAATGATGTTCCACTTCACTGCCTCTTGAAGATCGGGGAGTGAACAGTGAGTTGTTGATGGTTTCTTTGGAAGCATAATAAATACTTCACCAAAGGACCAAAGTGGGTTATTAAAAGTTTGTCTGTCAATGCTAACGCTAAAGTCTGACAGTTTGAAAAAATAAACAGGTGTTGGTGTATTTTATGGTTAAAGGCCGGGCAAGGAAATCTTTTAATGGCTCGAGCAGCAGCTGTATTCTGGTGTTTGTTCAGTTCTGACACTTCTCCATGGTTGCAAAAAAACTTGACTTTGCAGTAGTTTTCAGGCTTTGTCTCTCTTTTTTCCCTCATGTTTGAGTTCGTTGTCTCTCGTTCTCTCGTCGGATTTGGTCTAAAGTCTGGACTTTCACGTTCACACTGGTCAGAACCAGACCAAGGTCTGAACTGGTCAAGCACTTTATTGTGGACCAAAAGACCAACTGTTTGTTCCGGACCGTGATCCTTGGCGTTTACGTCTCGACTTTGAACCAAACTTTACTGGAAAGTCCTAAAGTCCGGACCAAAGGCTGCTAGTGTGAAAGCAGCCTTAGAAATCTCCGGTTTAGAATGGGCAGCTTCTTTGGTTTCAACTAAAGTTTGTGTTTATTTTACTTCTTGGCTTTTCGTGACATATTTATGTAAAATGGCGAGGAAACTGCTCATCATACTTTTTCTTCAGAGACTGAACTGCATCAATACAACTGTGTGATGATATACTACAAATATTTGTCTCAGGCCTGTTGTTTAAGCTGTCTAAACAAAATCCAAAAGGAAAAATTACAGAATAAACCCTTTTAACCAGTCTTAATGTATGTCTGTTGTGTGAGTAGAAAAGTCTGGACGTTCAAGCATCTAGAACACTATCTTAGCACACGCGTTATCTGATCCTTTTGAGTGAGCGAGTGAATCCTGTGGAGAGAAGGAAATCCAGGTCTAGTGTCTCTCACTGCCGAGGCTCCAGAGAGATCCTCACACACTCCACTGAATAAACCAGACTGAGGTTACTCTAATGGAGAGAGAGAGAGAGAGGGAGAGAGGAGAGAGAGAGACGGAGAGCGAGAGAGACGAAGAGAGAGAGAGAGAGAGGGAGAGAGAGACGAAGAGAGAGAGAGAGACGGAGAGGAGAGAGACGAAGAGAGAGAGAGAGACGGAGAGCGAGAGAGACGAAGAGAGAGAGAGGAGGGAGAGATGGAGAGAGGGAGGGGGGGCGAAGAGAGAGACGGAGAGAGGGAGAGAGAGGGAGGGGAGAGAGAGGGGAGAGAGGGGAGAGGGAGGGAGGAGAGAGAGGGAGAGAGAGGAGAGAGAGAGAAAGAGAGGGAGTGAGGAGAGAGAGGTGGAGAGAAAACAGAGAGAGAACAGGGTTAAGTGGGAGAGAGAGAGAGAAGGAACAGGGAAAGAAAGAGGGAGAGAGAAAAACAGGGTAGAGGGGGAGCACAGAGAGGGGAGAGAGAGAGGAGAGGGGAACAAGTGGAGAGAGAAGAGAGAATATAGAGTGAGAGAGAGGGGATAGAGAGGGGCAAGAAAGGGAGAGAGAAAGGAGGGAGGAGGTTCTGCTCTGAATAAACCACTGCTACATTACTCTAATGGTGAGAGAGAGAATAGAGGGAGAGAGAGGAACTGAAAGAGAAAGACAGAGACAGAGAGAGAAGAAGAGAAAGGGAGAGAAAGAGAGGAACAAGGGGAGAGAGAGAGAGCAGACAGAGAGAGTGAAATGGAGCTAGAACAGAGGGGGAGAGAGAAAGAGAGAGAGAAGGAAGGTAGATAGAGAGAGGGAGAGAAAGAGAGAAGAGAGAGGGAGAGTGAAAGAGTGAGAGGAAGAAAGAAAAGAGAGAGAGAAGGAGGTGGGGGGCCCTTCTCTGAATAAACCCACCAATACAGTTACTGAAATGGTCTAAAAGAGAATTAAAGAACAGAGAGAGAGAGAAGGCAGGGGAAGAACAACTAGACAGAGAGGAAGAGAGAGGGGGAAAAGAGAGAGAGAGATTTGGACAAGTGCCACTGTGAGTCAGGATCTTTAAAGGGTTTAGAAGTGCTCTGGTCTGGGACTGTAGTTTTCTCCTGGATCTGGACCTTTTCAGACGATGTCACAGTAAAGCTCCTTTAACTGTTTCCCTGCCAAAGATGTTATTTTCCATCTTCAAACTTTTATTATACGTGCTGACTTTGTCTACAATCAAATACATGATGCAGTTTCACAGATTCACCAGTAGAAAAGAGAAAGGACGTTTTCTCAAAAGTTTCTCGTCACACGCTGAATTCTACTGAAAATAAAGAATTTCAAATGCCTTTAAAAAGAGAACGGAGGTCCGTGTGATTAGGACTGAAGCTGATGCTTTAATTGAGTTTGAAGTGAGCAGCCGTGGAAGCGTCTGGGGAGGTGGAAGTCGGTGTGATTTGGGTTTGTTTCCTGATGGTTTAACAATCGGCTCATTGATCTTCTGCTCGGTAGTTTAGTGTTGAGGAAGTGTTGTCACCTCGTCTCTTTGTCCGTCGGATCAATAGTGTTTAAAGTCCCACAGTGGAGCTTTATCCTCCCGTCTCACTTCAGTCCATCAGCCTGTGGATCTGCAGCTTCACTTCACTCTGGACTCCGGTCTTAAGTCAAGTCTGATGTTATCACGGTTACATCTTTATAATAGAAGAAAACTCTCCTTCACTGCCAGGACTCTTTGCTCATTTTAAGCAATATCCAAACTTCATGTCAGTGATGTTTTCCCCTTCTACTTTTTGGTGAAAGAATCTGAGCCAATACAATGTAATAATGTCTTATGCTGTGTTCACACCGGACGGCGTATTTGCATCAAAATTTGTGCGTAAAAGCGTAGTGTCCTTTCTCTGTCCTCCTCCAGTGTCACGTCCTACAGCAGGTTTAAACCACCACAACCAGCATTTTTATTAGATCCATGTGAGGCGTTGTCAGTCCAGATCATGTCCTTTTTTGTTTGTTTTGCCATCGTGCCAGATTTTCAGAGCGACAAATGACCAAAACTTCGAAAAAAAAAGCCCCAAACAAGCGACCTTTCGTTAAAAAAGTTATTAAAAGACTTCAATAAACAGCAGTCCTTTCCACTTGATGTGAGAGGAGAACAACAGAGTGGAGTCTCTGATTGGTTGACACCGACTTCCAACGCGTCTGAAGATGGATTTTCCCAACTCCTGCGGCGGACGCAGCTTTGAGCAAATTGTTTCTGCCGCAGGTTTAAGCTTCTAATCTGCAAGACGTCGTGTTTTCAGACGCCTAAACGCGTCAACAGACGCCCCAGACGTTATCACACGCCACAAATACGTCAGACCTAACACCAGAGTGTCTGTGAGTGGAGACTGTGTAGTTCCAAAGTTCAGAACATCTTTTGGACAGTCTAGTTTCTACTCTGTTGGAATCCAGGCTGTGGAATTCTCTTTCAAACATTTTTATTAGACATCTGAAGCTGTGGCTGAAATCACAACAGAGCTGTTTCATCAAATGTACATTTTTAATCTTTGGATTTGTGTTTAAAAGCCTCCTGTGGACAGGTCTTGAACACTTTAAACAATGCATCTGGTTCGTCCAATGCAGTTGTTATGTCCATATTAAATTCATGAATAAATGACAAACTAGCAATTGTACGATGGCACCATCCAGAATCTGTTCTTTTCTAACATCATCAGTTTTCTCACAGAGGTGGTCTGCTGTGCATCTCTAATTACATCTCATGTAGTTTGTCTTAACTATTATTTAAACTGTATATGTGAAAGAAAAGTTAGGTTTGGATAACCTAAAGTCTCAGAAATCCCGAATCTCCTGCCTTTCTGAACTACTCCAGGACTCAATGGGCCAACATTTCTTTCTACAACCGCAGTTTTCACGCTCCGGTTTTGCAATGCTCTCACTGTTTCTAAACCGGACCCTGAAAACTGTGGACTGCAGTGAATCGCATCAAGTGTAACAGACACTTTGCAAGAAATTTGCACGTGTCCTGAACCAAACTCCACACACACTCAGAGTACACTCGGGGTAAATATGGTTCCTCGTCGCAATCAGAATCACATCCATACGATCAGATTTCTGAAGACTCTTGTATTCTTTGCTATGTTGTTCTTTGTCCCACTGTCCTCGGGAGTGTCTGTTTTAGATGCTGCTGCTCCAGTGTCGAAGCCTGGACCTCGGAGGATCCCTGGTTCTTAGGACCTGGCCCCCTCTCCGCTTGGATTCCTTCCTCCCCTTTGTTTCTATCTTTGATTTTTGACAATTTTGTTTGCTGTTTGATCGTTTGAGATGACTGGTGTTGTTGTGATTTTGGGGCAACGCAAAAACAAATTGAATTGAAAGAAAAGCTTTTCAAATGTAGAAAAACAAAAACGTCAGCTTGATTAGAGAACGATCCGTGAAGAAATATCCCA
Organism: Mugilogobius chulae; assembly: GCA_038363315.1. NCBI lineage: Eukaryota > Metazoa > Chordata > Actinopteri > Gobiiformes > Gobiidae > Mugilogobius > Mugilogobius chulae. Next base: position 3,458,571 of record CM076412.1, read on the forward strand.
CGACAGTTATAGAAACAGAGACACACTCACTATTAATAACTGAATAAAATATGACTGGAATCATCGGAGTTTGATTGAGCTTTGTCTCCATGACGACGCCGGAGTCAAACCCGATGTGTGCGATTACAATACGACCTTCATGTCCACACCGGCGTCAGTTCTGCCAATCAATACGAGCTCAAAGACCCTCTGTGTGAGCTGGATCTATCCTCACACATTCTGTTTGTGAGAGGAAAAAACTCATCTGTCAATCACGTTTACACCGGCTCACTTTGGCCCTGAGAGGAAATACTTCTGAATTAGTCTGGTTTACTTTAGCTCCTGGAACATTTTGAGAGAGAGGAACTGGACAAGACCTCGAAAACACTGGTCAACTTTGAAGCCTTTTAACTAAGAATCTTTTCTGGACGAATAAGAATTTTCACCGACTTCTCTGTTTCTTCTTCTAAGTCTCTCCTACTGGATGCATGTTGTCCCCGCCGGGCTGTGAAACCTCGAGAAGCATGAGAAGAGCATGCGCAGTTTATGAAAGTTTTCAATTAAAGCCAAAATAAGTCTTTATGGTGCAGCAGGAGTGTAAATAACCGCTGTGTTTGATAGGATCGCTCTTTAGCTCCCATCACATGACCTTGCATGTGTTCTTTCTCCCACACGAGGGCAAAAGCATTTACGTGAATGAGTCCGATAAAAAGTATTCTTTTGTCAGTGTTTCAGTGACATAAAGTGAAAGTTACACCTGACTGAGTTTAACTGGCAAAGAAACTAGCTGTATAAACATTAAATACATGTACTGTGATCAAAATAAAGTCAGTGTGAAGTGTTTTTACATTTTTTTTTTTTTTTTTTTTTTTTTTTTTTTTTTAACCTTTATTTAACCAGGATAAAAAACTCATTGAGATTAAAAATCTCTTTTGCAAGAGCGTCCTGGCCAAGAGGCAACAGCACACAAACATACAAATACACATTTTTACATTCTATACATTGGGACAGTAGAAAAGTGAACATTTAAGAAAAGCATTTGCAATTAAGAGTTTTGCTTCATGTTCATCTAAAAGTCTCTTAAAAGAGGCCAATGAAACCAGCTCTTTTAATTTCAATTTCTTCTGGAGTTCATTCCAAGATTGCGCTGCAGCAAATCTAAAAGTCTTTTACCCAGCTCTGTGCGCGCTCTGGGCACAGAGAGCAGAAGCAGGTCCTGTGAGCGCAAACTGTAACTGCTGCTGCTCCTAAACTCTATGAGCTGCTGGAGATAGGGGGCACTTATAAACTACTACTACTACTACACTTATAAATTAGAAGGTACCAGTGTTTCAATCTTCGAGCAGATAAAGAAGGCCAGCCTACTCTAGCATACAAAACACAATGATGGGTCATCGACCTCAAATTAGTTATAAAACGTAGAGCACCATGAAAAACAGTGTCTAAAACATGTAAAACTTCAGCAGAGGCATTCATATAGATGACATCACCAAAATCAAGAACAGACAAAAAAGTTGCAATGACAAGTTTCTTTCGAGCTTCAAATGAAAGGCATGCTTTGATTCTAAAATAAAAGCGTAGTTTTAGTTTTAGCTTTTGAGCCAATTCTGAATGTGTGGTTTAAAAGATAAACAATCATCAATTAAAATACCAAGGTATTTATACTCCTTTACCAGTTCAATTTGCTGACCATCATTGGTTGTTATTGGGGTAGATTTTGGGGTGTTGATTTGCTTTTAGAGAAGAGCATATATTTGGTTTTGTCTGAGTTTAAAACTAGCTTTAAACTATAAAAAGTATTTTGCAATTGATTAAAAGCTAACTGGAGCTTTGATAAAGCAAGCTCAACTGAATGTGCCGAAGTATACAAGACTGTATCGTCTGCATACAAGTGCAGATTTGAATCAGTTACATGTTTATCTAGATCATTTATGTAAATCATGAAAAGGAGCGGCCCAAGGATTGAGCCTTGTGGAACTCCTGAGGGCACTTTTAAGAATTTGGATTTATTGCTTTGAACCTTTACACACTGTGTCCTGTCAGACAAGTAGTTTGTGAACCAGCCGACGGTGTGATGTGATAGCCCTATACTGTGCAGTTTTTGTTTGAGCACAGTATGGTCCACAGTGTCAAAGGCTTTAGAGAGGTCTACGAAGAGGGGCTGCGCAATGATGCTTGTCATCCAGAGATCCGGTAATATCATTTAACACTTTCAGAGCTGCAGTTGTTGTGCTGTGTTGCTTTCTGAAACCAGACTGTGAAGAACTTAGAATATTTGATGAAATTAAGAAATCTTTTAATTGTGTGCTGAGAAGGGACTCCAGTACTTTTGCCAGGATAGGTAATTTAGAGATAGGCCGATAGTTATTTAAATTTGAGAGGTCACCACCTTTATGAAGGGGTAACACATAAGCTGATTTCCAAATCTTAGGTATATTGTTAGTGGACAAGGACAAGTTAAATAAAAAGGTCAGAGCGGGCGCAATGGAATCTGCAGCAACATTGAAATTCCGGACGTAGTTCATGTTATGTTTTCTGTTTGGTGCGCTCTGATCTGTGGAACTTGATCTGGTCGGAGCCGGGCGCAGAAGATTTTACCGTTGCTCCGCAATTTTGTCAGAGGGCGTTGGGAGTGGTGGAGCTGAGGCGCATATGCAAGATGTAGAACGTACCTCATTCATTTCAAAGGCTGCGCAATTGACCTTTCGCCGAGCCCCGCCCCAAAACGGCTTTTGTCCAATCGAACATCGTAGCAACCGTTTCTATGTAAATAAGGTCCGTCAAATCTTGAGCTCCAAGCAAGATGATGAAAAACCAGACCACAGATACCCCGAAATATTGACCGGAGGAGTTGTGTTCCTTCCGTTTCTAAAGCCAAAACAACTGGAGCAGTGCCTACAATGGAGTAAACAGTACGGACGGCTCGGGGCGTGTCCTCTACCAGCAAAATATATCGAACAAATGTCTGCTCAAAGGTAAAACAAATGCTTAACTATAGCTATGGACTGACTGTGTTGCTAGATCTAAAGACAAGAACACAAACTAGACCCAAGTTATACCACGACGAGGATATAACTGCAGAAGTTACGCTCTAAGCTGCTACGTTTAGCGAGCCTCTTAGCTTTAGCCAACACTGGTAGCTTTAGCTCGCTAACATAGCCTCGTAAATGAACAATATTCTTGCAATAGAGAAAAATAGACCTTAACACATGAAAGCGAACTTACCCGGCAGTGCAAGAGCAGGACAAGGCTGTGCTTGTTGCATTTGAGGTAACGTTAAAAATCATGGGTTTCTCTGATTTAGCTTGAGACCAGTAGCATTAGCCTCCATAGGAGTTATATTCCTCCGTTGTGTTGTTTAATGTTTTGAATAAATTCCTTCGCTGCACAGTGAACCCCTTTTGCCTCGATCTAGAGGATATCGCGGAAAAATTGCTTAAAAAAAGTCACTAACGTGAACAGATGTACTTCTTTCTGTCATTGAAGTCTATGGCCCTCTGTCATATTTGACGGACGTAGCAACAGTAACTAAGGGGGCGGGGCTCCGCGAAAGGTCAATTGCTGCGAAGGTCGTGGCGCTGCGCAGTGGAATCAGCCCGTTAGTCGCTTGGAAAATTCCTCACAATTTCACATCTGCACTAGTACAAGGTTTCTACTAACACGTCTGATGGACTTTCAAGTCATATTACGAGCATTCTCGCGGTAATCCAGGTGAATCTGTGCAGCTTTGGGTAATAACGGACCGCAGTGTACTGCTGCTGGTGTACGAGGCACTTCACAAGAAACTCGGACCGAAACTCGCCAGTCTGTGTACGGGAGGCGACATGGGGACATTTCTTTAGGTGTAACGCTACGTTTAGGCATCAAGTTACTAAAATGGGTAAGATTAGGATGTCGTTAATATTCCTAAACAGGAACTCATCTTTACAACCACTAAAGAAATGAACTGGGACTGCAACATGAGCATAAATACGCAAAACCGCTGTGAACCCGTCCTAATCACACACAATTTACATGTCCTTTAATGTCGTGGTAAATGAACGCTTACTTTTGAGATCGAGTTGTACTTTTTCACCCTCCCAGCTAAGTAAAGCATTACAAAATTAACCTCTGGAATGATTTAGCATCGTCTAAAGAGGTCTTAATGTCCTAGAAATTGCTCTGGGCCAAAATTAAAAACAACATTTCCCATCTGGCGACACAGATTTGCACTCAGGGCCGTCCGGGCTTGGGCACGGTTCAGTTGTGTTAGTGTGTGTTTGCCTCCTGCACCATTTTAGAACCATTTTGTGTTTTGCAATGAACTTGATGTCAATTACTGATCTACATTTGTCATTTTATCACTAAAAATATGTCTCTTTAAGGTCCACGGCATCTTGAAATGGCCAAGAGTCATTTCGTCTCCACTGACTCCAACCTGTCATAGTCTCACCCACCGGCTGAATGAAAATGAAAGAGAGAGAAAGAGGGTAAGTAAGGTAAGGAGAGAGAGAGACAGGAAGATGGAGTAGTCTCTGCCGGCGTCTGTACGGAACACCCCCGGGGACAAAAAGGCAGATTTGAGAGTTTGAGTGATGGCCGCGCGGGGAGAGGGGAGGGGACACCGTTTTAATCTAAGAAAGTTAATTTCTGCGCGCGCCGGGCCCCACCTGAAGACATCTATTATCTGTGAACGCTCGAGGACAAGTCTGCAGACAGAGATGGAAGAACAGCCACCAGAAAGGAGGAGGAATTTAAAACAAAAAATGGGCTCTGTCAAAGGAGCCGCAGCAACAAAACACCTGACGAAGCACCAGGAAAGGCCGGTGAGAGTTTATTGTCTGGGTTTTAGCTTCAATTAAAAGGTAAAACTACACACTGAAGACTAACATACATGTACTTTTTGAATCACAGAAAAAAAAAAGTCATGAAAATGTGTTTATCGTATCATTTTGACTTTTATATCTACGTTTTCTTCTGAGACTGGGCTGTTTGTGAGAACCTTTGACATCTTATGAATTACAACTTAAAACAAAAGTGCTATAATTAACAAATGCCGGTCATGTTTTCCATCCATGACAGGGGAAATAATCAAAGTGATCTTGTCTGATATGCTAATGCAGCAGGAATGCTCCAAGCGAGTTTGAAAGAATTTAAAAACAGAGCAGAAGATCTCAGAGATGTATTTATGGCATTACTGAACTGGGACATTGAGAACAGTGTTTTCTGAGGCTCAGACGGGAAAGGGTTCGACTCCCTTCTGTGTAGATTGAGAGCAGGATTATTGCAATGTAAAGAGTAAAACTATCAAAAACATGCACATTTCATTTAAATACTTTCTGTTATAAAAATATGACAAGGCTTAGTAATTGTACTGTATTTCTCTGTCACGTAACAAAGCTGTGTGTCACTTTAAAATAGATTTCTTTAAAAAAGGGGGCAGATCTGCTCCATTTCATTCAGAAACTTTATGTTCAATCAAAACATACTATAAATGAATGAAAAAACTAAGTACATGAAAAAATTAAAACATTTCAAAATAACCTCAGGCGACACCAATCTTGACCATGCCATAAGATGATCACTGCTCCTGAAGAGATGCTCCAGGGTCACTGAAGTTTGGTCAAATCCAGAGGATAAAAGCTCCTCCAGGAACAACAAAAGTGTAACTTAACCTTGACTCCAGCAGTTTTTATGACAAGGAAGCAAGTGTAAAAATAAGTAAGTGTATAATGCTAGCAATTGTTTTTATAAACCTAAAACTTCTCTGACCTAAATATTGTAACTAAGATCTTATTCATAATGAACAAATAGTTCAAAGGACAAACATGACGCAGTTTATGTGTTGTCTTCTTCATTCAAACCTGCTCCAGAGAACACTGTCTTTGTAATCTCACTCACCAGAATCAATAATATAGTGTCGTAAAGCAAACATGAAGTCATGTGTTTTACACATCAGAAACTGAGTTAAAGCTCCAACTACAGACTGAAAAGGACATTTCACAGGGTAAACAATCAAATAGATCTTGCCTGATGTGCTAAAGCTGCAGAAAAGCTCAGTCTGGATGATTTATGGATTTAAAAGCAACCGCGACTGGTCAAGCACGTCAAACCGCTTCATTTGTGTTATTCATTAAGAAGTTACCCAGGTGATTTTAGCATATTTGCTGTAAACATAATCAACCCAAAGCTGATTAAGTCCAACCACTGAGCTCAACAGTTTCTAAACAGGAGCTGATTTTGGAAACTGTGCGTGTGTTTTCTTCTTGAACATCTTTTAACCAGAGTTCAGCTGCAGAGTCGTGACGGTTGGTCTGGCTTTGGCTGATTTCAGACCAGTTCTGGCCTCTTTCCCAGAGAACAGAGCCGAGGGGGCCGAGCGTTCTCCGAGATTAAAGAAAAACCACTGCAGATTACAGAGAGAGCACTCCGAGAGACAGATGTCAGGCCCAAAGGCACGCTGGCAGAGAAGAGGGAGCTGAGCAGAGAGATGAGAGCGAGGCTGAAGGAAGGAGAGAGGAGCTGGTCAGAGAGGAAACCGACTCAAAAGGTAGTTTCAGGTGAAAAGGAGAAATGTTTGTTGTCCAATTTGGTCAAAGTTATGGTTAGGTAGCTTTGTTACAGCTTGTGTTTATGGAAAGCAGAAAAACAATGTAAAAAAGTGTCTAGAAAACAGGAAAACAAGGCTGCCACATTTTTTACTGGTCTCTTCATCTATCAGACAAACTTAATATGTTCTAGATAGCTCATTGGCCCAGTAATGACTCCTGAACACTGTCTGCGAGGTGAGTTCGGATCGAGACGAGTTTCATGCAAAGTGCACTGTCCTAAAGCCTCAAGATACAACCCAAGAGCCAGTCTATCTTCATCAAGAAGCTCCTAAGGCTTGGGATGTACCAGCAATATTATGCAGTCATATAGCCATACAGTATGTGGACGCAACGCACTTTAAACATCATTTGTGACCCGCCAAACCGTCGGAAAAGTAAAAAAAAAGAGCCCAGAAGTTTATTGTCACTGTGTGTTAATGAACCATATACTTCCTATGTTTCGGCACAAGACTCCAGAAGTACAGAAGTGAGCTGGTTACCATGGTATTGAGTTTTTTACTTGAGTATCAAGCGTTTACCAAGTCCGCCTGCAGCCACATACTCGTGATCATCAGAGCTCCTGCATTTACTGACTACATTGTTGCTGTTGCAAAGGCAGGAAAGAAAGAGCAGTAACTAATGCGAACAAGCCTCAAAGTTAGATTTTTTTTATCTTAATAATAGAGACATTATCAGTTGACGTCATTTTACGCTCTACTGCACACGCTTCATGCAGAAAAATATGCTGTCCATCTGGTTAGTTCGATATCATTCGACTGCAGCCAAAAAGGGGTGTCCCAGTACAAAACGGGACGTCTCCATTGCAGCTAACATCAATGGAGGCTTTTTCATTTTGCACTGGAACAGGCAGTCACATTTGGAGGGATTGTGATTAATCCTGAATGTACACAGACTGCGAGTTCGGAGCGGGTCCCACAGAACTTAGAAAGGGTTTAAAACCAATGCGCCCATGTACACGGACCTTCAAGAAATGTGGATGCGAGTGCGGGAGCCGTGTGGGTCTGTGAAAAGAATCCACATGAAGTCTATTCACGCCGCATCAGACCGCTGCGGTCTCATGCGACTTTCAATACATTATACGAGCGCTCTCACGGGAATTTACGTGAATCCACTTGGCTTTGGACAAAACCGGACCACAGTTGACAGCATCTGGTATAACAGGCACTTTGCAAGAAACCGCACATGTCCCGAACCGAACCCGCCTCGCAGTCTGTGTACATCCAGGGTAAGCTTAGGTAAGGGTTTGGGTAAAGGTTATTTTAAAAAGATATCGCTCTCGAATGTTATGAACAGAAATGCCATTTGGTGGAGTTCTCGAGCCTTATCAGAAACGCCCTAGCTGCAGTCCGACCCTACTCGTTAGCTGGGGAAACTTGATTAAAACAACAAAACAGGACAGAAACAGCTGTTTGGATCAGGTCTGAATCGGTCTGACAGGCGTCTGTCTCCTGAAGCTTGAAACTGTGTTTTTCTCACTGTTTTTTTCACTCACCTGAATTAGCAGCATAACTTTTGTTTTCGCACATTGATAAACTCTTGTAGTTAGCTGACAACAGCCCTGGGTCGTCTTGTTGCTCCAGCTTGGTCAATCAGCGGCAGCTCTTTCTGCATATCGAATGTGAACGTATTGCCCGTGTTAATAAACAAATAATCTCTCTATGAATAAACACATAAACTGCAGTATGTTTTTAGACGTCAGTAGCGAGCATTTTGTGGCCCGAGTGTGTCCAGATAACATAACCTACACTCTAAATCTACTTCTTCCTACTTCAGTGTCACATTTCTTTTGACACTTTAAAGGAACCGTATGTAAGATTCACAACTAGTGGTTTTAGAAAGGTATAACAATCACGAATGAACATGGGTTGCCAGAGTGTGAAATGACCCATACATTGAAGATAGGAAGCTGCTGACCAATCAGGAACAAGATTGGCTAAGAATCATGGGTAATAACCAGAAAGTCACTTTCCCAGACGCCTCACTCTTTGTCATGGTTTGTTCCCAAATAATGCTTTTTAATACAATATGGGAGGAGCCTAATGAGAACTGTGTAGAAACAAGTGCATGAGCCTATCACAGACAGTTGTGTCTGTGTCCTGGTGCAACATCAGTTCAAACTCAAACATGTTCCTGACTCATGGTTCAAAATTAACTTCAGGTTGTAATAAACCAAACTGGCAACCCAAATGAGAGAGTCATGTGAGGCTCATTCTGCTTTCTGATTGGATAATAAATGTAAACATCAACAAAGGGAATAATAAAGGAAGAATTACATTGACTTTCAGTAAAAACAATAGCATATTTGGACTTGTTGACCTTGTATCTGCACATATAGGTCATGTTTATTAAATCTGACATCAAAATCTTACATACGGTTCCTTTAAAGAACCAACTGAAAAATCTACATCTTAAACATGAATGTGAACACAACTTTCAATTGAAGCCCAAAGCACAACAACAGCTGCCTCTGAAGACTTCACAAGATTGTTAATTTAAAACATTTGTCATTGGTCAAAAACGCCAAAGCAAAACAGTCTTTGGAGAAACATTATGTGCTTTTGTATTCTGTAAAAAACACACAACCGCAGATCCACTTCTTTTATCATTAAATAACTAACGAACAAAACTGATCCACATTTCTCTCATTTAAACGAAGCACAACACATCTTTTAGTCTTGGCTTCTCTTAAACAAAACTCATTGTCTTTTCATTACCTCTCCGTGCGCGCTGCTAAACTCATCATATCTCACTCTCGTTAAGGCTCCATTTAACCAATTTACTGCAAAACAATCCGCCGCCGCCTCGGTTTCAACTATAATCACTATATTTACCAAAGCATTAGAGGCTTATTTAGACCCGAGTTACATTCAACCGGCCATGTGCGCTTGACTTAATGAGAAAACGGTCTTATTGCTTTGGGGAGGAGACGCGCTAATTGTATTAAACAGATAAGTCTTCACGCCCACTCTGACGCGGATATGAAGCGTGCCGTCCGCAGAGATTAATGTGAGGGAGAATTAGAGACGCGGAGAGAGGGATGGGGTCGTTAGCGTGGATGTTAGCTCGAGTGAAGGAGAACGTGGGTTTGGTGAGGATCTGTCGAAGAAAACAAGACGTGGCGTGTGAGAGCTTCGGTAAAGCTGATCAGATGTCAGATACGTGGGATTAAACTGGAAGGATCAATGTTGTATCATGATTCATCTTGTTTTTTTTATATCTGTTTACTTTTAAAGATCTCTGTTAGTTGCTGTGTTTAGACCAGACAGAGTTTTAGCGTCAGGTGTACATGTTCAGTTGATGTAGTAAGAGTTTTGAGGCGTCAGAGAATTTGTGTCCCAATCGGTGGTGACGGACAAAGTCCTAAAAAATCCATCATGAAGTATTTGTATTTGTCATAATTTGTTCAGTAGGTTTATTGCTGCTATGTTTTTGTTGTTTTCTGACAGAAGTGCACAGGTTAAGAGACATAAAATGAGTTACAAAAAAATGACTGAACTCTGCATAAATAGTTTTTTAAAGGGGACCTATTGTGTTTCTTTTTAATATTTGTAAGAAACTAGAACATATACAGATCAGTAATTTACCTTTTGTTCATTGTAAAACACAAAGTTGATCTAAAACAGCTCCATTGACTTCCTGTTCAAAACTGCAGATCTGATAATTATGAGAAAAACTCAAGCTTCAGGAGACAAACGTCTCAGACCGGTTCAGACCTGATCCAAACAGCTGCTTTTGTGCAGTTTTGTTGCTTTGTTCAAAGAAGTTTCCCCAGCTAACCAAACGTATCCCGGCCAGCCAGATGGTTTATGTCGCGATATTTGTGTATTCACAAACACGAGATAAACCATCTGGCCTTCCAGCCGCCAGACTAGTTTGAGAGTCTGAACTAGCGGTGTTTCCGCGGTGTTAAGACGGCTGTTAGCGCCCAGCGGCGCCGCAGAGTCTCATTCAAGCTAAATAAAGATGGCTGCTCCCGTGGATGTTTGTGTTTCTGCTGCTTTTGATGCGGTTTTAGCAGAAATATGGAGTAACTTCTTTTTGAAAGAAGAGCCGTATGTGTAATATGTACTTGTAAGTTAGGCCGCTCACCCAATCAGCTTGAAGTATTTCACTAAACGCCCCGCCTTTTCTCGAACGCTTTCAGCGAGTAAAGTCCCAGATGGATATAGTGAGACTCAGATAGTTCAACACAGATCCATCTGGTGTGAGCCAGGTTAAACCGAACGTAGAGCAGGTCTTTCTGCATAACACATGCGCAGTATAGAGCAGAAAGTAACATAGACAGAAAATCCCTCTATATAAATAATACAGTTGTAAAGTAATAAGACTTTTTTACAATATACTTGTGTGTTACAAAGACAATGCTTAAATTAAAATGCAAATGTATTATTGTCTCATTTTTGTCACCAATTACTAACGTAAAATTATTATACTCTTTAATCCATTCAAAAATTGTGATTAATCGAATTCTGGGGCCTGAATTGAGAATCAAACCAAATTGCAAAATTCTTGAATCGTAACTCTTACACTTACACCCCTGTGTGTCTTTTAGTTTTAGGCTGGTCTGAACTGAACTGGACTAAACGGAGACTGGCTCCATTGAAAAATCTCCACAAAATGATCACGCAGAGCAGAAATAAAGACAATTCAATGCATTTAGATACTGATCATGTCCTTTTATATGTGTGTCATAGAACTTGTCAAACAGATGAACTTAAATAACTACTTTGTGTTTTGAGGGATGGAAAAGGTACTTGAGCTTTAAACAAGATGATTCAGCTGTGTGGGACGTTTAATATTCCGCTGCAGATAAATGGATCACGTTCTTGTCTGTCGTTTCATTTGGCAGCAGACTTTCGGTCATTGATCCGGTCTCATCGATTTGATCCATGATTCATTCCTCACACTTGATTCAATCTGAGTTTATTCTGAGCCTGTCACAGCTGCTTCCAAAACATGACAATCATTTAGTTCAGCCGCCTTTTCCATTCAGTCGCCTCAGACGCACAACATCTCTCATTTAAAAGACATCGTTTGGCATGACTTGTATTTATTGCATTTTTTGCATCACTTAGTTGAAACATATTCCTTAACAAGCATGTTTTGATTAGTGGTTATTTCAGAATGCCTGGAGGAAACTCACCCAAACACGGCGACAAATATGCAAACTCCACAGATAAAAGCCCAGGATGCGAGTCAAGCCTGCAACCGTACGAGAAGGGTATTGCTGGAGACCCGGAGAACCTGCAAAAGAATGGTTGATTTTAGGTTTTTCAGTTTTATATCTGAGTTGTAGCTTTATCTTAACCTTGTGAAGAGATTCATTCTGTCTTCAAGTTTCCTGAAAGGTTTTTCTTTTTGTCAGACAGGAGCGTTTCTTTACCTGCTTTACATGTTTCAGCCACTTCCTGTAGCCTTCTTCAGACAGAAGGGGGAACTTGCGCCCCCTACGGTCTGGCGTCTTCTCCAGGACTGAATCCCATATGTGTGATAAGGTGTAAGCTCCCTTGTCACGATTCATGCTGCTAGGTCCTCGTTTGCAGACCTCGATGGCCTCCCAGATCCAGCGGTGGGATTTGTTGTTCGTGCTTTTTTAAATCCAAAGTCTGACGAAGGTGCGCGCAAACTAGGGTCTGCTTTATTATAATAAAGATGTAATGACCCGCTGAACTTATTTTTTCGCTACAGCATTAGCGTCTCAGCGCTTGATCCAAGCTTCTGCCCGACACGTTAAAAAAACAGCCCAGTCTCAGGAGAAAGCGTAGATATACAAAGAAATGTAAATAGTGTAGGCTACAGTAAGTACAGTTTTTACGTCGAACAGCCAAAACGTAAAATAACCACGAAGTTTCTGAAGCCACATGGTGTTTAATGGGTAACAAAGCTATAACTAAAAAAACTAAATAAATACAAATAATTACATTTAAACAGAACTTATGTGTTCTGGTGACAAACTGTCTGATGCGATAACTATTCCACAGTCTCTATTTTCACCTCCGTTTTTCAGAAATGAAAGAGTTTTTTATTTTTGGTCAGATTTGTGGAGGAGATTGGGGTTGCCAGGTTGGGCGTGTTTGGGATGATTGCGTTTGGGGAGAGGCTCTGGGGTTTATCGAACACGGATTTATCTGATCCTCCCGGAGACTCGGAGCAGAGGCTGTGTGAGGAGGAGTTCAGCTCAAACTCTCAGGACATTTTGTACAGATTCTGCAAAACATTTAGACTTTTATTTCAAATGTTTGTTACAGTTTCAGCACATAATAATAGAGCAAAAAGATAGATGAGCGCATCAGTGTGAGAGAGGCAAGTGCTCTTCAAGGATCAATGAACTCTCTAAGAAAATTATACTTAATAGTCCTTTATTGACGTACTGGGAGAAAATAAGCCTGATAAAGACCTAGACGTGGTCAAAAAGCATCGCTATGTCCCAGGAATGCAATAAAGGACTTTTACTCAAGCCAGAGTGCCTCGGATATACACCTTTTTTATATTTTAACATTTTGTCTTGAAGTATATTTTAGTTCAGCCACATTGTGTTCTGCCAAAACATTTCTTTTAACTCTTTCCCTGCCAGTGACATCTATTTCCTTCACAGACCTTTTATTCTGTGTGGCGATGTCGGGCTCTAATTGCGCGTTTAGACCAGACAGCGTATTTTCGTCTTTGCATCCATTGTCAATGTTATGTCAATGTAAACCCGCGTCTTGAGCGTTCAAGTCAATCCTATTGGCGTCTGTTGACTCCTTCGAGTATCTGAAAACGCAGCGTCTTGCAAAGTGGAAGCTCGAAGCTGCGGCAAATGCAAGAGTTGGGAAAATCCATCTTCAGACGCGTTTGAAATCCACATCAGCCACTCAGAGACTCCACTCCTGTGACATGCTGTTGCTTGTTGCTTTAAAAATCTGGAGACACAAAACAAACAACACAGGACATGATCTGGACTGACAACGCCTCACATGGATCTATTAAAAAAGCTTATTGTGGTGTTTAAACCTGCTGTACAACGTGACACTGGAGGAGGACAGAGACAACAAAAGGACATTGTCTGGAGGAGGAGGAAGTTGTGTGATCGAGTATTAATTAATTAATTGACCTTTAAACCAGGGAAGTCCCACTGAGATTCAGAATCTCTTTTGCAGGGGAGCCCTGGGGGAAGGGTCAGGGAGGCATAAATGGACATGTTTTTAGTTGTAGGAGGAAACCGGAGTACCCGGAGGAAACCTACATAGACACGGGGAGAACATGCAAACTCCACATAGAAAGGCCCAGGGCGGTCTGGGAGACAAACCCGGGACCTTCTTGCTATGAGGCCAGAGCGCTAACCGCTGCGCCACAGTGAGTAAGTTACAGTTTATAAATGCAGCCGCAGTGTCTTTGTCCCCTGATGCCTCGACGTGCACTGGAGCGTTTTGGATGCGTGTTGGGGCGTCAGCTTCAAAAATATTCTGCGTCAAAATTTGCTTTAACGTGCAAATTTAAACGCTTAAACGCTGTCTGGTGTGAACGCAGCATCAAATGTCTACAAATACATGATGCAGTTTCACAGATTCACCAGCAGAGGGGGGAATTGGGTGAGTACAAGGACCCAGAGGAGGTCACGTGACTAGGGAATACACGTCCTCTTTGTTGACTTTCAGGCAGTGCAGTCAGCTATGTTTACGTGATCAGGGCTGGCTTTTCTTTTCAAACGGATTACAGACAAAACATGTTGAACTAAAAACACAGTTGAGTATGTTTAGAGCAGATATTTGATCTTTAAACTAAAGAAAAGACGATCCTACTGGACTAGGACTGGACTAGGACTCTGAGGAGAACGACACATGCAGCGAGTCTAGAAACTCTCTCTTCTGTGAGCGAGTGAAAAGTGTCAGAGGAAGTCAAACTACTGGATTTATTCAAGATAATCTCTGCTGAATCTATAGAATCAGAAACACAGCTTTTGTTGGTTTAAAGATGAAAAAGACCTCATTGTTTTAATCATGTAAACTTCCTGTTTTTATCCCAAAGACATTATTTTATTGTAGGTCTCTTTCATGACACTGCCTACACCCTGCAGTAAAACATCAGTCTCACAAAGGACACAAAATGGCTTCCACGGCGGAGAATGTTCTTCAGGTGCAGACAGAACTCTCTCGGATTCCTTTAATGAGGTTTGCCGCGCGTGCCAGATGTTTCCAGGCCGAGTAGTTCAGTGCCAAACCTGCCAGAACAGAGACGAGCGTGACATTTCCCGTGACACTCGAGGAAGTGTTCTGCAGATCTGAACGGGAGAGACGCTTTCGGAGTAAACAATCCACACGGAGGAGCTTTGAGAGGCAAATCAGCAGAAACACACGGAGTCTTTTACAATGATCTGGTACAAGCATCAGCCAGAAACAGTATTTAATGTCTTCTGTTTGTTAACCTGGCTCTACCACATGGATTCTCTTGATATTTGAGATTTTCACAACCACAGAGCAGCATATTTGAACCTAAACATACACAGCAGCCCCGACTGATGTATTTCATTTGATTTTAGCAGAATAACAGACGAGATGTGAGCTTTTCTCTCAACTAGATTAACCAAAACTTGTGACTTTTTGGCTGATTGATAAGTGTAAAACTCAATCTGGAACAATTATTAATAGATCCAAGAACCTTGCTTGTATTTTGGAAATAAATATCTACAATAACATAGTAAAAACTTGCTAGCATAGCCACTTGTAAGAATATGATAAACCTCGGTGATGAAAGATGGCTGCCGCACATTGTTGTGAGTTGACTTAGCCAGCTTGGATTCAGCTTCCCTCCGTCCACCGAACATTTGCAGTTGTTCTTTCTCTCACACAGACTGGCTCGAGTATCACCTGACCCACTCTGACCAATCAGAGCGGGAGTTTGCTAGAGCGAGCAGAGCTGTGGGCAAAATGCTTTCTGGACTGACGGGATTTTCCCACTGCAGTAAAAAAGGATTTTTTACACGGTGGCAGAGTGGATAGCACTCTGGCCTCACAGCAAGAAGGTCGTGGGTTCAATTCCAGTGCAGGTCAGACCTTTCTGTGTGGAGTTTGCATGTTCCTCCCCGTGTCTGGGTGGTTTCCTCCGGTCACTTTGGTTTCCCCACCAACCAATAACATGCATGTTAGGGAACACTTGGTGATAGTTGGAGGTTGAGGCGCCAGGTGTTTAGGTGAATCTGCTCTGCTGAGTTACCCCAGGGCAGTTTTTTTTTAATTGACCTTTATTTAACCAGGGAAGTCCCACTGAGATTCAGAATCTCTTTTGCAGGGGAGCCCTGGGGGAAGGGTCAGGGGAGTTTACTGTCACTGAGTGTGGAGGGAGGGGTTCATCTCACTGTGAAGCGTTTTGTGACTCTGTCTCTGCAACACGGTCTCACAAGAAGGCGTACAAATAGCACGACACAAAAATAGCGTATTTTTAGCACGATATCAGTCCTGTTTTGCGTACTTATGTTACGCCGTACATATAGCACGATATGAAAAAGCGTAAAAATGACACGAGTTTTGGTTGAAGCCACGTGGAGTTTAGGCATAAAGTTACTAAAATGGTTAACATTAGGGTTGGGGCTTGGGGCAGGTTAAGATTAGAATCAGGATTTCATTAATATTCATAAATAAGAACACGCCTTAACAACCACCACTGAAATGAATGGGGACTGTGACGCGTACTATAATTACACAAAACAACCGTGAACTCGTGCTAATCATACCTCATTTACATATTGTGTAATGTCGTGGTATATGTACGCTTTCTTGTGAGATCGAGCTGGTCTGTGAAATGCAAATAAAGATTACTTACTTTTTGTCTATCAACACGCGCGATGTGCGCAACCATTATGCTGAAAGACGCCGCTCAGACACAAACAGTGGAAACAATTCGAAAAAGCTTTGTTGTCAGTAACTACAAAAATTCTGCTGCTAAATCAATATTTGTGAATGAAATTCGACCGTATGAACTTTAAAAGATACATTCAGGTGAAAAGAAGCTACAGGAGACAGACGTCTGTCAGACCTGATCCAAACAGCTACTCTCGTCCTGTTTCACTGTTTTATTCAAAGAAGTTTCCCCAGCTAAGCAGATGCTTTCTGCAAAAAACATGAGCAGTAGAGCGGAAAGTGAAGTCAAACAAAAATTCCTTTAGAACAGTTGAGCAGCCACTACTACGAGTCAAGACAGTTTTGAACTAGCAATGTCCTGTCCACACATTTAATACATCTATGGAATATGGGCATTATGCCTGTGCAGAGAACTACTTCCTGCCTGTGGTAGGATTGGGTATTTGTACTTCCTGGTTTTGGGGAATAGTCTGCACAGTGTTGCCAGATGGGAAATGCTGAATTATCGTACCAGAGCCTCAAAATTATCGTTTTTTGCTAAAAATTATCGTACACATCCAAAATGTTTTTAATTTTGGGCCACAGCAATTTCTATGACATAAAGACCTCTTTAGATGATGCTAAATTATTCCAGAAATAACTTTTTAAATATGCTCTACTCAGTGGAAAGCTGAGAGGCTGAAAACATGTGTTGTTTCTATGTTTAGTGCAATTCACAGCAAACTTTCTACTTCTCACACACCAAATCATTCTGATTTAAATTATTATCAATAGAACTCGATCATACTTTACTGTAAGTAAAGTAAAGCCTTCATGATTATGTACGTTTGGTCTCAGCACTTTGGGGCAGACGCAGACATGCAGCTGTGAGAAACTATTGGTGCTGTTGACCAATAAGATTACAGAACAACACTAAAGCTCACGCTGTGTTAAGTGTTTGCAGATCCTGAATCAGTTTTTCAGTCTTTTAGGCAAACTCATGTCAATGCTTTTACTTTTTTAATTCTTTCTTTGGTTCTGCTTTAGTCCTATTTTACCCCAGCATTAGTCCTATTTTAGACCTGCTTTACTCCTGCTTTAGTCCAGGTTTTCTCTTCCTCTGGTTCAGCGTGTTGCTCCAGGACTGTGCAGCTCTGAGCTCACATCCTCACAGTAAAAGCCAGTGGAGCGGCGGAGCGGTGGATTTGAGTCGTATATTTCCCTGACACGGGGCTTGATTTGGACTCTGAGCTGAAGGTCGCCTCAATCAGGACGGAGAGCCGGACCGAGAGCGGGACCGCGGTGAGGACGTGAGAAGTGCAATCACTGGATCCAGCTGCTGAGCGCGCAAAACAAACCCAACGCTGCGCCGGAGAAATACAGCCGCGATCTGGACCTGTGATGAGCTTTTTTAAATCTCCTCACTGTGTCTTCTGTTTTTTATCACTACTATATCCTCACTGTCTCCTCTCTTCTTGCTATGTCTCCTCACTGTGTCTCTTCTCCACTTGCTGTCTCTTTTCCTTTT